>JAMLFT010008390.1:0-13746 GCA_026544285.1 Pachyrhizus erosus | reverse complement strand
AACTTTAAAATTATTATAAATATTTTTAAAACTAAAAATAGTTGAACTTAAATTAATAATTATAAAATTTTATTATCAATAAATAACTTTTTAAAATATGATTGATGTATAAATTATTTTTAATCCGAAAATATAATTTTGTTTATATTTTATTATGTACAAAATTAAAATTTTACTTCATCTGTTATAAAAAAATTATCCCGTACATACATCAGATACACATACTAGTTAACTAATAAAGAATAAATTTGCTTTTAATCAAGTGTCACTTTTCTGTCATTTTATAATAATTTTTATATAATTAACTGACAGTCACATACTACTTAGTCAATTCAGCACCAAAAAAACAATACTACTAAGTCAATTAAAATTATATAATGACTTTTCAGTTATTATTCTTTAACTATTAGTAACTTTCTTATAATATTAACACAAAAAAAATTCTTTTTTTAAAAAAAAACTTCTTAGAATAAAGAGACAGTAGCATTTGTTTTCTCAAAATTATAAAAATGATATAATCATATATCACCAAATGGGTTGATTAATTAATATAAAATTATTTAAATTTAATTAATGAATTCTAGTTTAATATTTAAATGCATTAAACATTTGAAAAAAAAATCTTAATATTCATATAATCTATTTGAGTCAAATAAAATTAATTTTAATAAAAAATATAATTTATAAAAAAAATTTAAAAGATTAAAATATATTTTTAGTTATTTATCTTTTTTTCACTTTAATCTTTTATTATTTTTAAAAAACTCAGTCCTTTCCATTAAATTTTGTCTGGCAGTTAAGTTTTTCTTTCTCTATCTCTAGTTCTTCTTTTTCTATCTTTGTCTTTTCTTATTCCTTTGCCGAATGAATTTTAAAAAAATGAAAATCAACATTATAAACCTTTTTAAAAAAAATGTAGTATCAAAGTGAATTTTTAAAAATAAAAAATAAAAAATAAAAAGTAAATTTTAACCAATTTAAAACATACATTATTATACAATTGCAGACTCTGAAAAAGAAATTCTAGAAGGTTATGGAAGCTGTTAAATCCTATGATATCTGCCTGTTAAACAGCAAGGAAATTAAACGATTTTCGTAACGCCACGGCGCAGCGTGCTGGTGCCGGTTACAGTCCGCAAACATTTACGGTCAACGAACCTGCCACGTCAGCTAGATTCCTTTCACATCCACACTTTGCGTTTCCCAAAATAACCTCCAAAACATAATAAAAGGATCTGACCAATCGCGAGTCACATCTCTTTAGCGACTCTTGGACACAGAACCGAGCTTGCACCGATTTTCGTTTTTCACTTCCATGGCCAAAACCTTCAAATACATCATCCTCGGAGGAGGAGTTTCCGCTGTTAGTTCCACATCCTCTCTCTCTTTTCATTTTCACTTTTCTACTGTCTTTTCATTCTCCATTTTTCTTTTTCTTTTTTTTTTTTTTTACTTTCGTTTCGCTTTGGAATGCACTGATCTCGAATTTCGAGCTCAATTTACGCTTAACTCAGCGTTCTCCTTGATCCGTTTGAGTTTACTAACGGAATCAGAGAACGGAGTTTTTAAATTAGGTGAACCTAGGCGACGTTCCGTTAACGGAATGCGATTAGGTCGATTCGTGTTTCCTTTCATTTCTGTTAGCTCTTGAATACTGTGAGCTTGGATTGCGTAATTCCAAAATGCGAAAACTTAGATCGTTGTGAAAAGTCTTTTTGTTTTCTCATGTTTTGATTTTTGGATCCTGTAGCTAATTACTTTTCGGAATCGCAGGGTTATGCAGCCAGGGAGTTTGCCAAACAGGGACTTAAGCCAGGGGAGTTGGCAATCATATCCAAAGAAGCAGTATAGTTTATAGATTATTAAACTCTTAACAGTGTTTTCTGCTTTTTCTTTTTGTAAATCGTGTTAGTATTTCGCTATATGTTGATACTTCTATCGTGCTCCGTTGGATTTTGATTGCATTTGGACATGTTGTCATTTGTCTTGTTAATTGTTATAGCAAGCTTATCAAACTGCAATCCAAATCGTGAATCGTCGAGCTTGTTTTTGAATCATAAATTGCATCAAATCATAAAATTCGCAGGTACATGTGATAGTTTTAGACTAGAAAATCACCGTAAGCCTCAAGTTTATAAATAGTAACCGAGTATGTGAAGCCTCTATTTTAGAAGATGGAAAATAGAGCAATGGAATAGCCAAATATAATGCATGGAATGAGTGAGTGACCATGCGAAATAATGTCTTAAGAAGAATGAAAATAGAACATTTGAAAAATCTAATCGAATAAGGTGTTTTGTAGTGCTCCTTTAGTTCCTTTTTCAATTTTGTTTAATCATTCAAGCTTTTCAAACTTTCCAATTTCTTTTATAAGAAACTGTAAAAATAAAGTAAATAAATATATGTTGAATTGTGCTATTCAACATATAATGGAATCACTCTGATTAATCCATGTATAGTAGATTCTTCGCATGATATGAATAGTTGGAATTTTGAATAGTAAGATTCTAATAATTATGGATCAAAGTAAAAACCTTTTATAAGGGCAGTATGTTTGACTTATCCTCTTTGGTTTTATTAATATATTCGAATATTCAAATAGAAATGGTTCTATTTCCAGTTTAATGTGTCAATTTTATTAAGATGTGTTATTGCTATTTTCCTGAATTGTTATATTTGGGAGCAAGTTTCCAATGGCCGGTGAAGCAAATTTCATGCATATTCTTTGCAATATCTCCATTGGTTCTCTCCATACATTTTTCTTCAGATTTTGCATCACATTTTTATTGCTTGAACCTCGTGCAATTATTTTTTTGCATCATATACCCTCATATCTTATGTTTACACAGGTAGCACCTTATGAACGTCCTGCTCTCAGCAAGGCTTACCTTTTTCCAGAGTGTAAGTTTGTAATGCTATTATACGTACATCTTTTTTTTTTTTTTTCCAATCCATTATAAAATCTTGGTAGAGCAACAACGCTGTATTATTGTTCCGTTGATGGTATTTCTTAAAATATGATGTTGAGTTGAATTTAATCTAGGTTATGTCTATTATTTATCCTGGGCTTTTCATCTCTGTTGAATTCTCCATTAAAATTTAAATATCAACTTGCCTTGCTCATCTCACTGAATAAACCTTGATATCACAATTGGATTTTGCAGCCCCTGCTAGACTTCCTGGGTTCCATGTCTGTGTTGGAAGCGGAGGAGAAAGGTTGCTTCCTGAGTGGTACACAGAGAAAGGTGACTTTGGCTTACACCCACATTGTTTTTGTTCAGCATTATTACTGGATAGTTGACTATATTATATCTAGTGAAAGGAAAAGTAGATGGAAGAATGGACCTTGACAACAGTTTTCTAATACAAAGGTACATATTGAATTGATGATTGCAGGGATAGAGTTAATTCTTAGTACAGAAATTGTAAAGGTTGATCTTGCTGCAAAATCTCTGATCAGCGCTGAAGGAGAAACATTCAGTTATCAGATTTTGATTGTTGCAACTGGCTCGACGGTAAGGATGCTTGTAGATAGTAGACATGTTGCATTCGTTGTCCCCGTTTGCCTCATAGTAATGCTAATAAAATTATTTTGCAGGTTATAAAGCTGACTGATTTCGGTGTAGAAGGAGCTGATGCGAAAAACATCTTTTATTTGAGGGAGGTTGATGATGCTGACAAATTGTATGAGGCGATCAAAGCAAAAAAGAATGGGAAAGCTGTGGTTGTTGGGGGAGGATACATTGGTCTGGAGCTTAGTGCAGTGTTGAGACTCAACAATATTGATGTCACCATGGTCTACCCGGAGCCTTGGTGTAGTAAGTGGATGTTTCGTTTTACACCTCCCACTCCCATGTGTTGCTCGCACGCGTGTTTTCTAATCTTGAAAAAATTATAAACTAACATTGTGAACCTATGTTGCAGTGCCACGACTTTTTACGGCTGGTATAGCTGCATTCTATGAGGGGTATTACGCAAATAAGGGTGTCAATATCATTAAGGGAACTGTTGCTGTTGGATTCACTGCTAATTCCAATGGAGAGGTATGGTTGCATGTGATCTTGGAACCCTGTCATGGGATAGCAATTTAAAGTTCCTAATCAAACTCACCATGACTTTCATCCATCATTCAGGTAAAAGAAGTCAAACTAAAGGATGGCAGGGTCCTGGAAGCTGATATTGTTGTTGTTGGTGTTGGAGGAAGGCCTCAAATATCCTTATTCAAAGGGCAGGTTGAAGAGGAGAAGGGTGGAATCAAGGTCAGTGATACCATATCCAGAGGCTTGTTGACAAGCTACAAAATGTGACCCTAAGTAATGAATAGTGATTCTTGTTATCAATATCAATGATGCCATTTATTATGGTTGCAGACCGATTCTTTCTTCAAAACTAATCTTTCCGATGTATATGCCGTTGGTGATGTTGCTACTTTCCCTTTGAAATTATACGGTGAATTGAGAAGAGTTGAACATGTTGATCACTCTCGCAAATCAGCTGAACAGGCTGTTAAGGTAAGGAGCTTCCCTAAAGTTGTTAGCTTATGCACAAAATACACATATATCAGTGCCCTGGCATGCCCTTTCGATCCTGACATCCAGTTTTGAAAAGCATAAATGGTTTCTCAAGCTATTTAGTAGATGTATGCTAAAACTATTCTTTTCTGATCCTCCAAATGGAAGTTTGTTGTTGCTTGCAGTGCTGTTTCTCATTCTGTGATAACTTGTTTCATGCAGGCCATCAAGGCAGCTGAGGATGGAAAAACAGTAGAGGAGTATGATTACCTTCCATACTTCTATTCCCGTTCATTTGATCTGTCTTGGCAATTCTACGGCGATAATGTCGGTGACACGGTGCTATTTGGAGACAACAATCCAGCGTCATCAAAGCCCAAGTTTGGAACGTACTGGATTAAAGATGGGAAAGTTATCGGGGCCTTTCTGGAGAGTGGAACTCCTGAAGAGAACCAGGCTATTGCTAAAGTTGCTAGGGTCCAGCCTCCGGTTTCGGATGTAGATCAACTTGCTAAGGAAGGTCTTTCCTTTGCTAGTAAAATATAATGGTTTTGTTGGGAAGTATAAAAATACTTGGTGATTTGCATAGATTGTATCTGACCTGGCTTCATTTTACTGTCTGGATTCTGCATCACGGGAACCTTATTTCGAGTATTTCGTTTGATATGTGGTTGCAACGGATATGTTTTGCTGTATGTATTCCATTTCTCTGGCCATGTTTTGGGTTCTGTTTACGCTTTCTAGATTCCTGCAAGCCGAAAAGCAAAACGAAAACGTAAAAATAAGATTTGCATGGCATTTACTTTGCTAATTCTTTTTTATTCTCGTGAACTTTGTCTGCCCCGTTGTCTCACTTTTCATTCTCATGGGAGGTGAATTTGTCATATTCTCATCATGCAATATTTAATTAGAATGATCAAAATGCTCCCCTTTCTGATCGTAGTAGCATCACTAACCAACGTTGTTGACAACCACTGGTCAGCTTTTATTTTGTTAGGCGTTTTGGCTCGGTTTGAAACTGCAAGTGCCTTCTGTTCAAGCAAGGTTCAAACATGATGGGCAAAATAGTTCCTTTTTTCTTGTTTGCCTGCCAACTCATACCAATTTTTCTAGAGATCAAATCCTCTAAATGAATCCAGGAAAGCAGGACATTCTATCTTTGATTAGTTGATGCGGCTTGCTACTGGTTGACAAAATGCAATTAAGTGAAATGTTAGAAAGATATACTTATATACACTCTTCTGATAAGAAATTTTGAAATTCACAAGTTAGCGATTCTCACTTTTTATTTAAGGAATCTCACTCGTCAATTTTTAATATTTAATAAATTTTAACTAATATAGTGCATGTTGAAAAAATGTTATTTACACTCCTTGTCTAATATAGCTTGGGTTTCCCTTATGCTTGCTTGTCTTTTCGGTCTCCCTCCCATTGAAATTTCCTTGCCAATGACCATCGACAATTTTTAACTTCCCATATTCAACCAACACGTTCACCTTTCCTCAATTTCTTAATTAACGAGACATGCTATCAAAGACCCTTACATTCATTCCCAACGTGATTTTTAATATAAACCTATCATTTATAATCAGCTTCCTTAGCAAAACGTAATCTAGTCAGATTTGACGTTATATACATAAGTTCTCTATTTCTATTTAAACATACAATGACCCATAGACGAGAACCAACTTTGTAACAATTTCTTTCTATTGGAAAACTTGTGGAGCGCAAATGAACTAATGGCCTTTCAATGGATATTTCAAGAAATGTTAAAATACACGGTTTAACACAAGTTTTAATTGTTTGTCGAAATTCATAAAAAAACACAAATTTCATATCACGTCTTACTTAATGACTCTCCTAATGTTGTGATCTTTTTCCTACTAATGGGGGTCTAGTACAAAACCATACGTGTATCATACGGAATTAAAAAACACACTTGTCAGCGCTAATTCCTTCGTAAGTTCCTACGTAGTCTCAGCAGTATCGAGCCTTGTCACTTTATTATACAATGAGGTGGAACGACGTGTTCAACAGCCAAAACTCAGTCGCACGTAGACCCATACAGTCATATCCATTTTCACTAACTGATACATCCAAACGCTTGATAATTGAAACTATATTCGAGTGCTTTTACATCAATAATAGATTTTAATTACATTCATATATTAAAAGCACCCTCATTTAGCTTCAAAAGTTAAGGTGTATATGTTGATTTTAACTTGAAATAAAGGTTGGATGCATTTTACTTTCTCAATCATTACTATAAGTATTTTTTTATCCATAAAAAAGTATATTGGAATAAATTTCCATGGCATAATTCATTAATTTCAGTATCTTAACATGATAACCATGGCCAAAAAGTAAAACAAGGAATAAAAGCTTGTCTGTGATTACCAAAGTAAAATTCCATAACATCAAGAAACTAAAATATCAAACCAAATTCATCCAACTTGGTTGGTCATTGTAAAGAAACACACTAAATTACTCTTTAGAACAAAACTTTGACAAACTCAGATGCTCTAGTGTTAATTGAGAATATGTTCTGGACAAAAAAAGGCTGAATAGACTACATCAATTAATCAAAGAGACTGAAACCCATATCCTGCATCACAAAACAAATTGAAGGACAAACAATCAGAAAAACTTCAGATTACCCAGATCCATAAATGTGTGAAATTTGCACACCAACTGAAAGCTAGATAATATACAAAGCCACTTCATATTGAAAGGCAATGCGCATGTAAGATGCATTGACCCTATTATGCTTTGATCTATAAGTTCAACTAGCAAGAAATTCATAGCCATTTCCATTACAAAATATACAGCTCAATTAGAAAAGATTCACCAACCAACAAGTTTAAACCATTTACAGGGAGTTTGGATCAATGTTGGTAAAATTGATTTCAAAGTGAAATCATGATTTATATTTGGATGTTTTTACCTTGAAAGCAAATCTGATGTAAAAATTAGTATAATTTTTTCAATTCAACACAAAAGCTATGTTTTATCACTTCTAATCCAACTGAGGTCTCAAGAAAAAATCAATTTTACCTAACAATAACCAAACATCTATATTTTTACTAAACTTATGCAAGACTGAAAACAAAATCAATTCCAATGCTGTCTAACATGAAACTAAACACGCACATACTGCATCACTCGGCACAATTAGAATACCTAAAATAGAATAAGGTAGCAAGGATGAAAAAACACTTACATCATCAGATTCCTCTTTCTCCTCCACTTTTTCCTCTTTTTTAGCTTCAGCAGCTGGGGCAGCTGCAGCAGCACCTCCTCCAGGAGCAGCGGCAACAGCAACAGCACCACCACCAGAAGGCACTGAGGCCAACTTTTCCCTACCGGCAGCAATAACCTCAACTATATCCTTACCCTTAACTTCAGACAAAAACAATTCAATCCTATCTTCATCTGCTTCTGCTCCAACTGCAAATTAAAAACAAAAAGAAAATGATCATTCCTTAGCTTCAAGAAACCCTTCACAATACCTATGCAAATATACACACACAACTAAATAAACTAAATAACAGGAACTCGTTTCACGAATTTTTGTACTAATGAAAAAAAATCAAGTGAAGCAACCAAATCTCAACCTAAAGCTAATTAACAGCATCATAATATTGCCATTCATAGCTAACCCTAACTAATTAGCATAATTCATTCAATTCAACCAATTAAAAGATAGAATAAAAAAGAGATTGTGATAGAAGAGAAGAATGTACCGGAGCCAAGAATTTCCTTGATGTCATCGGCGGAGGGGCTGGCGTTGCCTCCGAGGACGGCGAGCAAGTACGCAGCGACCACCTTCATCTTTCTGCGAAATTACAGACTGAATAACACTCGCGAAAAGGTAAGAATATACAGAGAAAGAAGAAGAAAGAGAGAACCTGAGAGAGAGGGTGAAGATGCGAACGAAGGGATAGCAAACGGCGACTTCCAAGGGTTATGCTATGGCGCTGTTATTTTTGAAGTAGGAACTGCTAGGGTTTGGTTTTGCAGAAATAGAGTAACAGGTTCGTGGGCTTTGATACCCGAACCCGTGTTGTGAAGCCCATGCCGCTGTCGCACCAAGTATGGGCCTTGAATAGATTTTGATGGGCCTTCTTAAGATGAAAACTCATAGACCAGTTTGTTCACACAAACACTAACCAAAAACAAATCACACACCTCTTTATATTTTAGGGATTTTAAAATAAGAAACCAAAATAAGTTATTTTTTTAAAAAAAGAAGTGATTATAGGATAGACCAAATTTGTCATGGGTTGGGTATGCTAGCCTTGTGGAAGCCCAATCTCAGTTTAAAAGCCCAAAAATTAATTATTTATAATGATATTTAATTTTGCCAGTTTCAACCTAATATTTATTTTAAAATGTAAGAAAATTAAGGGATAAATTCCTATTGCATTTCTACGCCATTTCAGGTCCCTTGTCAGCCATGTAAGTGACTATGGATAGTTGTCATCATTTTTCTTTTATTTTGATTAGCTAAAACTAATTTAACACATGTTTAAAATCCAATTTTTAATCTATTTACCAAACAAATTTTTTCACTCATCTTCTACCTCTCTCTCTCTCTCCATTCTCTCTCTCACTCTTTTCATTTTTCTTTACCAACACTTGAATAATTGATAGATGGAGGCAAAAAGCTTATTTTTTGACGTGGCGATTAGTCCTTCTTCTCCAAACCACTCTCTTCTCTTCCAAATTGTTTCTCACCAAAGGTGTAAGGAGAACTGGAGAATAGCCTTTATATATCATTTATCAATAGGTTGTGGTGAGATTTATCTCTAAATCCTTATCAGTTTCATTATTATTGAGTTGTTGCTATTGATTTGTTTAAAATTTTATTTTATTAGATCTTGAATATTTGATGTTTCATCATGGTTGATCTTGATTATTTGATGTTTATTCTTAGTTGTATGAAGTTGATTAGGATTTCTTGTGCTGAGCTAAGTATGTTTATAAATTACTTTGCCTTTCGAAAATAAAGTTGATTAGGATTTGCTTCTAAGTGATGTTTTTTTTTTTAAAAAAAATAAAAACAAAAAAACATCATTATTTTGGTTCTTATGGTATTCGATTATGGTGATTCCATAAAGGAAGGAAGAAGATTTTATTTACAAATATTATTATTAATATTTCTAAAATTAATTGTGATAAAAATATGTAAATAAGCTTAAAACTATTATTTTGTATAAATATGGCTCACGGGCATAATAGTATTGAACTTTGTAACATTACCTATAAATCAATTTTTGTGATCAAATTGCAATAAATAAAAAATAATATTGATAATAATGATGTATGATTGATATGTTGTATGATATGCGAAATAGTATATCTATATATTGTGATTATGTATCATTTATTTATTCCACCAATATATCATGACTTAAAAATATTTTTAGATATGTCAAATAATTTTGGTAAGTTAATATAAAAATCATTAATTTTTTAATTAATTAAATTAATTTAATAAAAAATTAATAACTAATTAAGTAACACAAAAGATTCTATTCATATAATAATTATTTTTTCAAATTTCATTTTTATTGAGCACATCATGCATATGATATGTTTTACATTCACTCTTAATGGTTATTACTTAAATTAAATATTTTTACGTAATTATCTTTATTTCTCATACATATTTAAAAATTATATTTCAAAATTTTAAAAAATATATTTTATTGTATAATTTTAAGAAGTATTTGATATAAAAAAAATATTTTTTATTTAAAAATCATAATTTTTAAGAATCATAATTCCTAAAAACAATTAAATTTATTTGACTGATCATAACTATTCTAAAAAAAGTATTTATATAATTTTCTTAAGAATTAAAAATTAACTTAATATTTTTATGAGTTATTTTAATTATTTATCACATTAATAATTTAATAAGAATAAAATAATATTTTTCTGTAATAAAAAAAATTAATTTTAAAAAGTTATATTTTCATCTCTCCCATGATAATAATGTTTTTTAGAAAAATGTAACTAAAAAATATTTTTTATAAATGTTATTTTTTAAAATAGATATCATACATGAAAAATTAAAATTTTCAATTTAAAATTTCTAACAGATTACAAACTTATTCCTACCAAACGTCCCATTATGTTTATATATAGATAAGTAAGGATCAAAAAATATCGATACTTGCACTTCATTTAGTTGAAATAAAAAAGGAAGAAAAAAGAAAAAAATAACATATTTAAATTTTATTTTCTTCTTTATTTGATTCATGTAAAACTATGAGAAGAGATAAATATTTTAATAGTTCCAACATAAATTTAATTCCTCTCAAATTAGATAAAAAAAAGTAAAAAAACAAAAACTTTTCATAATAAAAACTAAAATGACATTATTTTTTTTATCACTATTACTAGTATTTTTTTAAGATGTTTATGTCATTTTAGGTATTTTTTTTCACATATTTTAAACTTGCTTCCCTTTTATTGTTTCCTACCAAAAAACGCAGAAAACCATCTCACTTTCTCCATGTTTTTTACTTATATTTTTTGTTTCACTTTTTTTTTTTAAACCATACAAAGCATTATGTTGATAATGCTTGAAAAAAAAAAGTTTATTTATCATTATCTGAATGCAAAAAGTCTCTCTAATCTAACAATATTGTGATGGATTAGTTCTGAATAATGATTATAATTGAATTGATAGCTCATAGTAGAGTTTGATGGTTCGGATTTTGCACTAAAGTCATTGTCCATTGTGTATGGTAGTATTAAGAATAAGCCAAGTCTTAATTTTTCAAGGAATTTTTCATTTATTCCTTTGTGGTTTGTATTGACTTTAAACACAAAACCAGGTGTAATGTCCAATCCACGAGAAAACAAGTTCATTTATACGCATGCATAGTTGGACTTGGCCGACAAACTTGAAAATTTAAAATATATATTGCTATATATAGTATATACGTATTTTCATATATAGTTAATGGCATAGGTTCAAAAACTTTACAAAACTACCATTTTTAATACAATTTTGTATTAATTAAAGAAATGTAAATGTATATATTATTCAAGTTTCTAATAAAAAAGTCTATGTTTTAGAAGATTTTAAACCACCTATTATCTATTATATATTGCTTTAGATAATGTAATTATTTTCCCCTTCTTTTTTAGTGCCTATATGTGCAATAGCTTTTCCATATAACGTTAAAACGTGGTGGTTAGGATCGGAGCTAAGCTACCTTAAAAATAATGGGCTTAATTTTATATTTAATCTCAATTAATATTTTAATTTATAAGCTATTATGACCTTTAATTTTAATTATTCGTAATTAGTTTTCATAGTTTTTTTAATTATTAAAATCAAATCCCTTACTAGAATAAAAATAAATATAATAGAAATGAGAAGTAACATTGATTTATATAAACATCTAACAAGATATTTAACCACTTCAGCATGTTATTATATTCATTAATATGATGTGACATTTCTATTAGATATTTCTAAAAAAAATATTTTTTTTGACGTAAAAAAATATATTTTATTCTAATATATAATATAATATTATATAAAATTAAACTCGTTTAATTATTTGTATATTTTTATTATTAATCTATACAAATCAATTTTATATCTCATCTTTGGTATATTATATATCATTATGTATTGGACAAAATTTAAAATAAGAAGCTCAATTTTAATAATTAAAAAATTATTATGTACCCATAATTAGATTAACAAAAGGAAGCAAAATTACATATATAGATTAAAGGATATGAAGTATAAACGCAATTAAGCCAAACTAATAGCTTGAAGATGTTCATAGGGGAAATAATAAAAAAGAGATGTTCATAAAACTTGAAAGAGTTTAATTTTAGCATATTGTTAATGTAAATATTTTTATATTATTAATTAATTAAAAATACTTTAAATATGGGTTTAAAATAATTATTATAAAATAAATAATTTTCAATTATATTGTAAAACATGATTGAACAAAAGTTTAAAAATACCTTTACACAATCAATATACATATATTTCAATTAAACTCAACTTGAAAAAAGAAAGTTTAAAAATCTAGATCAGTTTAAAATTTCCTGATTTACTTTGATGCTTACTTTCATTTTAAAACACATGTTGTACTTGTGCTTATCAAAATCTTCAGAAGCTCATAGAACTATTCCAATAACGTGTATTAAATTTTAATGAAGAATGTCAAAGCACAAGTTTGCTTAGAAAACGAACATCATCGAGGCAAACACAAGGGTTAAATATAATGCTTATTCCACATAACTGTTCAACAACTCACATATAGAGACACTTTTTTTTTGTTTTTTTGAGTGTCGTATAGTGACTTAAAAAAAAAAAGTAAAGAACATTGACAATTACGTATTAATTTTATTTATTTTTTACTTTCATTAAATTAAAGTGACTGATTATTTCCTCCAATTAGGTCATTTAATTATTATTATCATTTTCTTGCGTCAATATCAAATAATTAAAAACTAAAAGTATGACTCTCAGTGCGAAACCTACTTTTTTTTTTTTGTTTGTTTTCTATGAGATGAATTAGATTGCACGAAAAGAAGAGGATGCGCGTAAAGAAAAGAATGCGTTGAAGTTGAAAAGTAAAAACTCAAAAATGAAGAATTTGAGAAGGAGACCATAGAAATAACTTTCACGTGACAAGTGGCAATTTATGTTATTTCTCTGATGAGGAGGAAGAAGGTGAAAGGTCGTAAAACCAATGCAATAAACCTCGAAACGCAACACAAATTTGACTGTAAACCCCCGCCATGATTGGGTCACATGAAGCATGCATGCTTTATAGAGAGAGACATATATATATAGAGAGAGAGTAAAATGTCAACTTTAATAATTTTACCAATCTAATTGTTCTATTTTGTGTTCTTATAAAATTAATTATGTTTATAGAATTTCACTTATTTTAAAACATAGTTGACATTTCATTGTATGTTATTTGAATCTGTAAATATGTTACTCCCTTGTTTCTTTTTTAATTGTGGAATTTTAAAATATATATTTATATTTGTATGTTTTTTTTAAATTTAAAATAACATTAATTACTTTCTTTTTAATTATATCCCTTAATTTCATCAAATACTTAATTGATTTACACTTACATTTATTATGAAATAAAAATAAAAAGAGACAAAATATAAACTTTACAACTATTTTTCTTATAATAAAAGAAACTCTTAGATTTTTATATAAAATTCTTAA
>JAMLFT010008389.1:0-13746 GCA_026544285.1 Pachyrhizus erosus | reverse complement strand
TATTTAAATTCGTTTTATAGTAACAATACATTTTTTAAAATATTTATTAACTAATATAATAATATTTATGTAATATTTAATTTATTAAAAAATTATTCTAAATACTTTTTAAAATTCATCTGTGCATTGTATGAATATACATATATAATGTTAATTTATCATTTTTTAATTTATTTATTTAATTTTGAAAATAAGACAATATCTTATAAGTGCTTACATAGATATGCATCCAAATATTTTAAAATTGTGTTAGTGTTATCAACATTTGTATCCAAATGCAAATAACTTATTATATTTGAAGAACTTGTAACGTAAGCTCTTATATGACAATAACTTATTGAAAAAAAAATATTAATTAAGTTATTTTTTGATACAGACTCTTTATTTATTATTATTTGATTCTTATAAACAAATATATGGTAAAAGAAAAAAAAAATTATGTTTAAAAATTATAATTTATAAAAATCATAAATAATGTGAATCATGATTATCAAAAATATTTATTTGATTGATTATAAATATAAATATTTTTAAAATGATTTATATAAGTTTTATGAAAAATAAAAGAGTAAATCACATTTTTATAAAAAATAATTAATTATTTATCATGTTGAATAATTTAATAAAAGGATAACAAGATATTTTATCATGTTAATTTTTTGAACTAAAAAATAGATTTTCACCTTTTTTATAAAAATAATTTTGTAAAAAAAAATTCTACAAATATTATTATTTAATAGTAAATCAAACATAAAAAATATAGTTTTCTAACCTTAGATTCTCAAAAAATAAATAAAAAATTACTGTATCGAACATTCCTTGAGTGTTACTTTTTTACAATTTGGTTTTTGTACGAAAATTTTAATACAAAATCATATAACAACTAATATTTAAATATTTTAGAAACTAAACTTGAGAAATATGACGAAGTATAAAAGGAAAATTTATTAAAGAATAATTTATTTTCAAATATTTTATTTAACAAGGAAAAATATATTTATTTTTATAATAATGAAAATAAAAAATAATATAATATTAGTTTTAAAAGAATAATTAATGTCAGTGTCCTCTTGATGAATACTATAAAATAGAATAGAATATTTTATCAAAAGTGAAAAAAAAAATAAGTATTATTATTCTTATAGTGAAGTTTTAAAATAATAATATTTATCCTAATATTGAAATAGACTAAACAATGCACACATAGATTAAGTAAATGATATTATTTTTAATTACAAACTACCTTGTACAATAAGTTTATTAATTTTTATAATAATTAACTTAAAAATTATACCAGTAATGTGTATAATATCTATTTTTAATATTTTTTATAATTTCTAAACACATGCATCAAATATTTTGCTTGAAAATCGTGTAGGATTTAAGTTTTAAATAATAATAATAATTTTTTTTTTCTTTTTTGCGTTTGTTAACAAATCACCATGTTTTGGTCTCCACAATAATTCTCTACTTATTTCAAATTCTTTATAACATAAAAATTATAAACATTTGAATACTGTATTGAAAATTACTGTTTCTAATTGCCTCACAAGTTGTCTTAAATAAAAATAACTCATCACATTTGTTCTACTCCAACTAATCGCATCTAGTTTTGTACCTAAAATCAGAGGAGGAACAACACAAAATTTATCTAAAGCCTTACCTAAAATTAGATCACAAACATCATCCACCATTCATTATCATTATTGTCTTTAAAATGTTGTCATAGTTTTATCAAGACATGTTGATTAATGAATATTCATAATTATTTTCATTAAACAGATACATCCCATAATCCACCTATCCAACCAAAATTTAACAACCTAACCATCTTTTAGTCTCATTATTCTTAAAAATATCCCAAAAAATACATAAGCATTACAAAGTTTGCTTTTGTGTCTTGTCCACCTTTAACATATTTCGATAACCACATTTATATCTCTACCTATCCTTACCCATAACGGTTTGTTAAATGAACACAACCTTTAATATGCTCACATCATGATAACAAAAATTTAATCTCTCGTTCTCTTCAAACCTAAACCTCAAATGTAGTCTATCTCACTCTTATTTTAAAAGTGACATTGATGATATTTTTACATCAACCATACATAAAAAATTAAACCAATTGGAATATTGTACATATTAAAATTATTTAAATTGAAAAATGTTGAGGAGAAATTTTTAGGCATTACTTTTGAATGACAAAATAATTTTCTAAAATCATCATTGAATGACAAGTTTTAAAGACTTCTAAAACATATATCTAGTTTTTGAATTCAAATAGATGATAGCCATTTGTATCAAATGATTTTTTTTTTAAATGATGACGAATTGATAAGTTGACCCATCCCACCCTATTTGTGACTTTACAGTTTTACGAGTTAGATATGACTATTTTAATAATTTAGTAAACTTAAGACCCTACTCTATCTTGTTAATTTTTGGTGGGACAACAAGATGACCTGTCAAGTTTAACTTGCTTTGTTATCAAACATTCAATAATCAATTATTTATACTGCACTTTTGAGTAGTTAACACATCTTTTTTAGTAATGATCTCAAGTATGTTGTTAGTGGCCTTTTGCTTGACAATGTAATGACGATAACTTGATTTTATGATTGCCATACGTTTGGATGTTGATATAGAATGTGAAGAGATTAAGTTGAATGTTACCATAAATGTTTGTAAGGAAGATAATGAAATCAAATTAGACTAACACCGTTTCAATAGAATAGGCTCGTAACGATTACCATGACTACCAAAAATGCGTAGAAGAAGATGAAAAATTAAAGAGTGTGACACTAAAATAAAAATAAAACTTATTAAAAAATTAAACAAAAACAACACATATTTAAATAGACTAAAATAGATTTTATATAAAATAATATCATACGTCATAGTCAATCACATTAACAATTAACAAAATAAAATCAAATATTATAAAATAATTTAAAAATATTAATTTTTAAAAAGCTACAATAAAAAATAGATATATCATGAAAATTAAAAACATATCCAAGTATAAAATTAATTATTTGATTATTGTAAGTGTTATATTTGTTCTTTAACGAAAAATTTGAAGTTTTTGTACTTAAAAAATATTAAGAACTAAAATTGAAATATTTTAAAAACTAAATGTAAGAAAGACAGTATTGGCAGGGTGCAATGTGTATTAATAAAATAAAAATATTTAAGAGATTAAAATTCAAGCTTTTTTTATGTTAACTGTTAAATGAGTTTATTTATTTTGTAGTGCTCGGAAAACGAAAGTGTTTGCCCGCCACTACCAATTTACGAAAGCCTCCCCAAAACCCTACATCGGCATCTGTCCTCTCTTCTGAGTTTTGAGTTCCGAGTTGCGAGTTGCGAGTTGCGAGTTCCCCCTCTCTTCCGCCAATTTCAATTTGCATTTTCCGTTTGTTTATCCGCAGGAAAACAGGGGACGAAGGAGAAAGAGGGCTGCAATTTCATTCTAACAGCAGGGATGTCGTGGGAAGACGAGATTGTGATGCGCGATGTTACAAATGCGGGACTTGTTGTCAGCGATCGCATTGGTCGCGAAGTTTCGTCTCAGCTCGACCTCGAAGAAGCTCTAGAAGCTTCCAGATACGCTAGCCACCCTTATTCTACTCACCCCAGAGAGGTATCTCCCCCAAATCTAATTCCTATTGTTCTTCTTGTGCTCACCCATGTATATTCTAGTTCTAGGGCATGTTTGATTACACTTTTCATAAACACTTTTTAGTTTTTTTAAAATTAAAAACCCGTTTCTCCCACTTGCGTGCTAAATTTTACTTGTTCGGCATAGGGATCCCTGTGGTGTGCATACCCCGAATGAATGTTCTGGACAGGGAAAACTAAATTCCACATTTATTACTGTAGAATTGTGAAGCAAACAATCACTTCTTTTATCAATTTTTTTATTTTCACTTCACATGAAAATGTCATATCTGTTTGGGAAAGTTCAAACACGTGGGGGAGGCACTTACATTTAGAGCCCAGTGCCGCCCACGGAGGACACCGTTGGGAAATTGGGGAAAAGAAGGATGGCTAATTGATTTTAAAATGGAATGACTAATTAATATTTGGAGATATTATAGAGGAGGGGAATATCAAAATGACAATATGGATTCTTGATACAGGGCGTGTCCAAGTTTTAAATTGCGGTTGGGATTTTGTTGTGCTTCTTGATATAGTAGGAAATTGTGGGTAAATACAACAGATGCGACCACAATTGCGGTTGCGGGCACTTAAAAAACCCTGACGCCATATAAACACACAATTGTGGCCTATCGTGCCTTCATAGCAGGCTTCCCTTCACAAATTGCATATGGCGGTTGCTGGTTGGCAAAAAATCTGCCACACCATTCTGCCATGTGGTCATGGCACTGCTATTTAACAACATTGCAGTCACGGACTGTATTTTAAAGCCATGGGCGTGTCTGTTAGCATTTTTAATGAGGTTGTGGTTCAATTTTATTCTCTCTATCTAATTGCATTATTTAATGTTGTTTCAGTGGCCCCCTTTAGTTGAGGTGGTGAATACCTGGGAGTTGCCTCCTGTGCTCATTGAGAGATACAACGCAGCTGGTGGGGAAGGAACTGCTTTTTGTGGAATATTTCCTGAAATACGAAGGGCGTGGGCATCTGTGGACAATTCATTGTTTCTTTGGCGTTTTGATAAGTGGTAAGTTCCATGGTGACGAGTAAGAAAGTTTTAAGTTTAGATACGGGACTAGACATTTCCCTTACTCAATTTTTAATGAAAGATGTCTTTTTGGCTTTTCTTTTGTATGGAGTTGCCTCCTCCATCTTTTAATTGGCAGACATTCAAGCAATGAAAAGATTTCGTATTTTTTAGTGATCTACATTCTCTATAATCATATTAAAAAAATGTATTATTTTCCCCTTTTCAATGCTTTACATTTGTGGCATGAGCCCTCACAGATTATTGCATGAATTCTTATTAGGTGTTATTCACCGGTCTTTTGCAATAGTTTCTGCTTCTAGTTTCAGTATGAATGTGACTGAGACAATGTCTTTGACTAAGCTGTCAGAAAAGGTTTAAGAGTGCTAGACGTTTGAAGATAAACTTTCTATACATTTAATTTCTCTAAGTTTCTGTATGAACTCTCGTTTTTGAACTACAGTTTCATGTTCTATACTTATTTTTGCTGTTTAATTGTTAATCTGCAAAAAATTGGTAAGGAATCATCTAAGGGTGCTAAATGTTGTTTTAATCGTTGCTGTGTTTTAATTTAAAACCCTTAGAGCTATTTAGTGGAACTCATTTATATGTGCTGCAGACTTCTAACGTAACATTGTTGCTTCCATAGGGATGGCCAATGTCCTGAATTTAGTGGGGAAGAGCAAGCTATTTGTGCAGTTGGTCTTGCAAAATCAAAACCTGGAGTTTTTGTTGAAGCTATCCAATATCTTTTAGTTTTAGCGACACCTGTTGAGGTATTAATCATTTTATGTTTTAGAGATTTTCCAAGGACTTGTGTACTGAATATTGTACCTAAGAACTAATTCTTTTGTTATGTGTTAAATTGTTTATTTTTACCTGAGCAACATCCTGTGTGTTGGTTTTCCATTTGGATACTGTTCCTTGTTTTTTATTCCTCGAAGTATGGTATTTTCTTTCTTTCTTGAATCTTTTAGTTGAACATGTCTTAATTGTTGATCAGCTTTTTCAACTTGATTTTATCTAGTTCTCTCTCTGTGGGTGGTTGAATAGTATCCTCTGGACTTGCTGGTTGCCCAGTGGTTGGGCAAAAAGTAGCTGTTTTCCCTAAAGTTTTCCATTAGAATTGGTAAAGATCACAAGTAGTTTGGTTAGCTTTCTGAATTATTTACCCCTTCATTTCTATTTCAGTTCATGTTACTAAGAAGTTGGAGAGTCTGTAATTTTGGCTCAGTCAATAGGGTTTTTATATACTATTTAATTCATAAGATATAAGGGAGAAGTAAAACCACTTGAAAGGAAACGTAAAAGGTCCATATACTTCAGTATGGTGGTTTTGTTAGTTATACATTCAACATATGCTGCTAAGTTTTCTGTGACATCCTATAAGATATTTTTATTCATCAATAAAATGGTTTTATATGACAAAGTTTCCTATGAATTATTTGTGGTATGGTTCTCTCCAGAAGCCCTTGTGGGAGCAGTTTTGTTTCTTACCTTGCCCTTTTTACCAGTTAATTTTAGTAGGAGTATGCTGCTCCGGAGGAGCAGATGGTTCAGATCCATTTGCAGAAGTTACATTGCAGCCACTGCCAGAACATACAATACCATCTGATGGGGTTACAATGACTTGTGTAGCATGTACTGATAAGGGCCGCATTTTCCTTGCTGGTCGGGATGGTCACATATATGAGATTCTTTATTCAACTGGTTCTGGATGGCAAAAACGGTGCAGAAAAATCTGCATCACTGCTGGTTTAGGAAGTGTAATTTCAAGGTACTTTTTGTTTTCTTAATGTTTTTAGACATACAAGTCATTAACTGTCATGCTTGATTGCAAATTATTATTTTTTAATCGTAGAATTGTACGAGTATTTTCTAAATGGTATACAAAATTACTTGATTTTTTATAGCTAAACATTTCTTTGCTAATTCCTTAGTAATTTAATATTAGCTGTTATTTGCAGATGGGTTATACCAAATGTATTCAATTTTGGAGCTGTTGACCCCGTTGTTGAAATGGTTTTTGACAACGAGAGACAAATATTGTATGCACGAACTGAAGAGATGAAGCTTCAAGTTTATGTTCTAGGACCAAATGGTGATGGCCCATTAAAGAAAGTAGCTGAAGAAAGGAATCTTGTCAATCAGAGGGATGCACATTATGGAGCTAGACAATCAACAGGGTCAAGAGTTTCAAGTCGATCTCCAAAGCCATCTATTGTTTGCATTTCACCTTTATCCACACGTGAATCGAAGTGGCTACATCTTGTTGCTGTTTTATCAGATGGCCGAAGGATGTACCTATCTACCTCTCCTTCTAGTGGAAGCTTGACTGGGTTCAACACCAACCATCACAAGCCTAGCTGTTTAAAGGTTGTCACTACAAGGCCTGCTCCTCCTTGGGGTGTTAGTGGTGGTCTCACCTTTGGAGCCATGGCTCTAGCTGGTAGACCTCAGAATGAGGACCTCTCCCTGAAAGTTGAGGCAGCTTACTATTCTGCCGGAACTCTTATCCTTTCTGATGCATCACCTTCAACCATGCCTTCACTCCTTGTTTTGAACAGAGATTCAAGCACACAGTCATCACCTTCAGGTAATCTTGGAACATGTACAGCTACGAGGAGTTCCCGGGCATTAAGGGAGTCTGTTAATTCTTTACCAGTTGAAGGACGAATGCTTTCTGTGGCAGATGTTTTGCCTTTGCCAGATACTGCAACTGCTGTGCGGTCTCTATATTCGGAAATTGAGTTTGGTTATGAGAGCTCTATGGAATCATGTGAAAGGGTGTCTGGTAAACTCTGGGCAAGAGGAGATCTCTCGACCCAACATATACTGCCAAGAAGAAGGATTGTCGTCTTTAGCACCATGGGCATGATGGAAATTGTTTTTAACAGGCCACTGGACATTCTAAGGCGGCTATTGGAATCCAGCTCACCTCGATCAGTTTTAGAAGATTTCTTCAATCGTTTTGGTGCTGGTGAGGCAGCTGCAATGTGTCTAATGCTAGCTGCAAGAATAGTGCATTCTGAAAACCTTATCAGTAATGTTATTGCTGAAAAGGCAGCTGATGCTTTTGAGGACCCAAGAGTTGTTGGCATGCCACAACTTGAAGGTAGTAGTGCATTATCAAACACAAGAAGTGCTGCTGGTGGATTTAGCATGGGCCAGGTTGTTCAGGAGGCTGAGCCTGTTTTTTCAGGTGCACATGAAGGGCTCTGTTTGTGTTCATCTAGATTACTTTTTCCTCTGTGGGAACTTCCTGTAATGGTTGTAAAAGGAAGTTTAGGTCCTTCAGGCATTCTATCTGAAAATGGAGTAGTTGTGTGCAGACTCTCTGTTGGGGCTATGCAAGTTCTTGAACAGAAACTCCGATCTTTGGAGAAATTCTTAAGATCTAGAAGGAACCAGAGGAGGGGACTTTATGGCTGTGTAGCAGGTTTAGGAGATTTGAGTGGTTCCATTTTGTATAGCAATGGTTCGGCATTAGGTGCTGGGGATCGAAATATGGTAAGAAACTTATTTGGTACATATTCCAGAAATATCGAGTCCAACGGTGGCAGAACAACTAATAAACGGCAAAGGTTGCCATATAGTCCTGCTGAATTAGCTGCCATGGAGGTGGGCCTACATTGTTAAATGTTTGCATATGTGGCATGTTTTGTAAGTAATTAGTTTAGTTTCTTCTCACTTGGGTTTGTTGTGCCACAGGTTAGGGCAATGGAGTGCATTAGGCAGTTGCTCCTTAGATCTGGTGAAGCTCTATTTTTGCTTCAACTTCTTTCACAGCATCATGTGACTCGATTGATTCAGGGATTTGATTCTAACCTTCAACAAGCATTAGTTCAGTTGACATTTCACCAACTAGTTTGTTCTGAGGAGGGTGACCATCTTGCTACAAGACTTGTATCTGCTCTCATGGAGGTAAAACCCTGTTTAGGAAGCCATGACGGAGATTTCATCTACAAAAAGTTTATGCAGTAATGGAGTTTCTTTCTTTTTCTTACATTGTATCTTCTATAATAAGTTTCCTGAACACATACTCTGCTCCAGTATTATACTGGTCCTGATGGCAGGGGGACTGTAGATGACATTAGTAGGAGATTGAGAGATGGTTGCCCAAGCTACTATAAGGAGTCTGATTACAAATTCTTCTTAGCTGTGGAAGCCCTGGAGAGAGCTGCTATGACTATAGATGCTGAGGACAAGGAGAATCTTGCAAGGGAAGCATTTAATTCCTTAAGTAAAGTTCCAGAGTCTGTGGACTTACGAACTGTTTGCAAACGTTTTGAGGATTTAAGGTACATCTTTTTTCCTTTTTTGCTCTCTGCTATTTTCATGGCCTATGATTTTAAGCCTTCAAGAAAGTCAAATACTCTTTCCTGCTGCAGATTTTATGAAGCTGTAGTGCGCTTACCTCTACAAAAGGCACAGGCTCTTGACCCTGTAGGTGATGCTTATAATGATGAAATTGATGCATCTGTCAGAGAACAAGCACTTGCTCAGCGGGAGCAGTGTTATGAAATAATTATCAGTGCATTACGGTCTCTGAAAGGTGACACCTTGCTGAGGGAATTTGGCTCTCCTATTAGATCAACTGCTTCACAATCTGCTCTTGATCCAGCCTCTCGAAAAAAATATATATGTCAAATTGTTCAGCTGGGTGTCCAATCACCTGACAGAATTTTCCATGAGCATCTTTACCAGGCTATGATTGATTTAGGTCTTGAGAATGAATTGTTAGAGTATGGGGGTGCTGACCTGTTGCCATTTTTGCAAAGTGCTGGTCGTAAACCTATACACGAGGTTATCTATTATCTCTTTCTTCTGAATAACTAATTGATGAATTTCTGTTCACTAGGTCAAAAGGCACAGATATTATGTATTGTAATTTTGACTATATGTTTTGCATGTGGAACCTACACCCATGCCATATTTTTCATAATATTCTTTGTAAATTTAGTCCTCTTTTGTTTTTCTGCATCTGCTAGGTTCGTGCTGTGACTGCAACAACATCTCCAGTGGGGCAATCGGGAGCACCTATGTCATCCAATCAAGTCAAGTACTATGAACTGTTGGCACGGTATTATGTCTTGAAACGCCAACATATGCTTGCAGCTCATGCATTGCTTAGACTAGCTGAAAGGCGTTCTATTGATGGAGTTCCTACTCTTGAACAGAGGTTAATCAAGTTCTCAATTTCCTTGTCTTTATCATCTCTTTTTCTCACATTTCCTTTGAAACTTCTGGTCTTCTGAGTAGTTTACTACTTTATTGCTGCAAACCTGGTTGAGATAGACTATGATACTTAGTGAACCCTTACAGCATAGTTGATCTGATATTGTGAATGCAAAGTCACTGTGTATGACGTCTTTTATGCTAACTAGGGTATAAGCTGGAATTTTATAGCCACTTTTATCCTAGGTGGATTTATTAAGTTCTACTTTCATTTAACACTAGTGAAAGATACTAAAGCTGACACTTGAGCTAACCATATATAAAACATGGAAATTGATTCCTGATTCACCATTTGTTCTCAAACAACTCTTGTTA
Source organism: Pachyrhizus erosus (assembly GCA_026544285.1). Lineage (NCBI taxonomy): Eukaryota > Viridiplantae > Streptophyta > Magnoliopsida > Fabales > Fabaceae > Pachyrhizus > Pachyrhizus erosus. The sequence continues at coordinate 3,503 of JAMLFT010008389.1, read as the reverse complement.
CTTATGTGCTTGTGATGACTCAGATTCACTAATGTGTCCATGGCTGTACTTGCAAGACTCTTTACATGTATCAAGTTGATCTCCTTTTTCATTTAAGTCATTTACATGGTTCTCTAGAATTCAGTAGGATTGCTAAATTTGTTTTTATATGCTTGCATGGATATCTTCTAATAGTTTTTAATTTGTAAAATTCAGGTGTCAATACCTAAGTAATGCAGTTCTACAGGCCAAAAATGCAACCAATAGTGATGGGTTAGTAGGTGCTGGTCGAAGTTCCATTGACAGTGGGTTCCTAGATTTGCTTGAAGGGAAGCTTGCTGTTCTTCGGTTCCAGATAAAAATCAAAGAAGAACTAGAGTCTGTGGCTTCCAGATCTTATGTTTTATCTGGCACGTCAGATTCTGCTGAAAATGGTGCAGTCCCTGAGGGCAGTTCTACTGCTGATGCTAATTTTGCAAATGCAACACGAGAGAAGGCTAAAGAGCTAGCTTCAGATGTAAAGAGCATAACCCAGTTATATAATGAATATGCTGTTCCCTTTGGGCTCTGGGAGGTACTCTCATTCTCACTTTGTCTGTTGATTTGTTTTTGGGTTAGATTTGTGAAACTTTAGATTTTTCTCTTCTTGTTCACGTTATTTGTTAGTTTTGCACTAGTTGAATATCAAGAGCATGATAGGGAAAACTACTAGGTATCCTTCAAAGTCTTTAGAGCTTTAGTATCTTGATTGTTGATGTCAACCGATATTCAGGTGACACTGGAAAGGAAGGATCCTTTGTTAGAGCCTGCCTGAAGGAAGAAACTGCCCAACTTTAAAGTGTATTCCAGAATAGGGCTTGTGGCATAATAACCGTTATGTTGACTGTTCAGGGTAGAAGTTAGTAGAAGTTATGTATTGTTATATTATATGTTGTGTAGTAATAACTGTCATGCTGGATGTTCTTGAAGTTAGGATCAGTTATTGGTATTAGATTTATATATGTATGGGTGTGTCTGTGTAGTGTGGAGTAGTAGAGAGTTATGTTTGTTAATTCCTTGTAGCTTGGACTGAAAACTCATCTCTGTAGGAATCTGACTCTGGGACAGCAACTACTGCTGTGTTGCATTTTGTGTGATTTAATAATGCTATTCATCAATCTATTAATTGGTGTTCTATCAATTGTTCTGAGCAATTTACTTTCAAATGTCACTTCGTTGAAGTAGGGAAGAGAAAGGATGTATTATTATTTTTGAAGAAAGAAAATACAGGATTTGAGGTCCTCATACTCATTTTATTAAATTAAAAATTTCAAAATTCCATTACCACCTGTTTTATGTAAGTTCTACAAATCAATTATGTTATGTAGATTAGTAAATTTATTCATTCATGTTCACCTACTTCCGTTTCTTCCATATATTTATTTTAGCAAAACCAAACTGTGAAATATATTTATGATTTCAGGGAAGTTGTGACCTTTCTTTCTGTTTCTTGCCAAATCCTTTCTCTATTTATAAGCCAAAAAAGCATTACTGATTTTGTTGTATCTGCTACTGTACTGCTGGATGATTTTGTCATCGTGGATGATTTTGTAGTATTTTTGTTGAAAAGATTGTCATAATAATGTGAAGTTTCTTTATCAAAGTTGCTGTTAACGGTTCTTCATTTCTTACTTTTCCTTTAGATATGCCTGGAGATGCTGTACTTTGCCAATTATTCTGGTGATACTGACAGCAGCATTGTCAGAGAGACATGGGCTAGACTTATAGATCAAGCTATATCAAGAGGGGGCATTGCTGAAGCTTGCTCAGTACTAAAGAGGGTCGGGCCCCGCATTTATCCTGGCGATGGAGCTGTTTTACCACTTGACATTATTTGTCTTCACCTAGAGAAGGCTGGATTGGTATATCTTCTGGCTTTCTGATTGATTTTTACTGTAGATGCTACTTGAGTATTATTATTCCTACCCTTGTACTCTCTAAAACACCTTCCAGTTCTGGCGGGTTGGGTTTGGTGGAATTATTACTTTTGTCTTAGATATGAATTCATGTCTTTGTTTAGGAGAGGTTGAATTCAGGGGCCGAATCTGTTGGAGATGAAGATGTTGCGAGAGCCCTTGTCTCTGCTTGTAAGGGTGCAGCTGAACCTGTATTGAACGCATATGACCAGTTGTTATCAAATGGGGCTATTTTGCCATCCCCAAGTGTTAGATTACGTATGCTGAGATCGGTTCTAGTGGTACTTCGAGAGTGGGCAATGTCTGTATATTCACAAAGAATGGGTGCCAGTGCCGCGGGGCATTCCCTAATACTAGGTGGAGGATTCTCATCGGAACGTACTATTGCTAGCCAAGGAATTCGGGACAAGATCACAAGTGCAGCAAATAGGTTGACTTCTTTACTCTTTTATTTATTCATCTTATTAATCTAGTCCTTTTGACATTTCTTGTGGACATAATTTTTATCAATTAATAGAAATAGGTATAGTTTTTTGTATTTGTTCCTTGATCCCTATGCATCTTGTTGTATTAGCTGATTTCTCGAATCTTCCATTCTGTACCCTGTGCACCTGTTCTCATTTTCCATTGTATAGGTGCATTGTTTATGTCCAGTTAAAGTTTTAACCTGATTGACTTTTATATGCAGGTATATGACTGAAGTGCGTAGGTTAGCCCTTCCACAGAATCAAACAGAACACGTCTACCGTGGTTTTAGAGAACTTGAAGAATCGTTTATAAGCCAAAATTCATTTGATCGATTTTGATGTTTTTTGCAATATATAGTGTTGTATCAATTGTTCTTGTCAAATAATTATTTTCAAATAATAAGTTTTTAATTTTCCATATTGGATGTGATCCTGTGATTCGTTTAATTTGATCTCGTGTACCAATTAGAAATATTTAGAGCCTAATTTTGTCAGTTCTCTACTGGCGTGAGGATTGACTTAATAATCCAGACTCCAGATTATGTAAAATAGTTAAATGTTTGGATTGCTTTTAAGCATTAAATTTAGATTTAATGATCATGATAATGTAAAATAATTTTACATGATTATTAAATCATTAAATTTATGTTAACATGATTTATAAAATAATTATTATAAAGTTAACAAATTTATTATATATGATAGTTTTTTATTGAATGATGCTGTAAAATACTTTATTTCAAGTTTGAAGAATGCTTAAATATTTCATAAAATCAAAATATATTGGTGTTTTTATAATTCATAATTATATTATATATCAAATCTTGAAATATAAATTTGTCAAGAATGAAAATCCTTTCCTATTAGATAGTGACGTTCACATGATTTAAGACATTATTTGAGATTATTTTTTGTTTAGTTTTTAAATATTTAAAAATCAAAATTAATTTTAATGTTGAGTTTTTAATTTTAATTTTTTTAGTTTTTAAGAAGTTATAAATTAAAGATGGATCAAATGTGCCAATTGTTTTTTTTTCTTATTTCACTATGAAATACTTCAATACAAAAAATATCAACATATAAAAATAATTAAGAATAACAA
>JAMLFT010008388.1:0-13747 GCA_026544285.1 Pachyrhizus erosus | reverse complement strand
AAATTAAACATTCACATGTATATAATTTAATAATGATATTTATTTATATTTTTAAAATATATATTATATATTAAAGTAAAGATAATCAAAGTAATACTAATTAATTTTTAACTTATATAATATTTTATAACTTTACATCTAACTAATGGAATAATAAAGTTTAGTATTTTTCATTAACTAATGGAGTGCGTTTAACAATACTTACCGGTAAAATAAATAAATCTCTAATCAATTAAATATTTTGTTCTATTTCACAAATTTTAAATTAAAAAGGACGCACCTTTTTATAAGATTAAAGAAGACTACTAATGTCAACAAAAAATTATAAGAAAATTTGAATATAGTCTACTAATAAGAATTAAACTTAAGTTAGAATTAATATGAACGAAATGTTAATTATGCACTCTATTAAATTAAATTTTCCTTTAAAAAAATATAAATAGGCATATTTAAAAAATCTGAAAAAAGTAATTTTGAGAAAGTTAAAAATGAAGGAGACACCAAAGCAAGATATGGGATTTTTGACCGACCAAGCAGGATTTGTTATGCTATCCAAACAGGGTATTGACTGTAGATGTTAAGACCCATTTTGGAAAAATGAGTGTTTAGACATTTGAGAGAGAATAATAATATAATAATATAATAATATAATAATATAATAATATAATAATATAATAATATAATAATATAATAAGCAGCATCCACGACGACCTCCACCAGAAACTGGTAGGTGCTTCAGTTTGGTGGCAGCATTGCATAGAATAGCAAAGCAAAGTAAGAGATAGCAGACAGCAATAAGAGCAACTTTGTATATCTTTTGTTGTCTGCTCCACACGTTATGTTATTGGCGTACTTGTCAATCATGTTTTTCATCATCATCTTTCAGAATTTCCTCTCTGCCTCCACCCCCAAAAGTAAACGCTCCCATTTTTATTTTTTATTTTTCTTTTCATTTTATTAATGCCATCCATCCACGAAACTACTATCCACTGCTAATGACCTTAGTGTTTACTTAAGATCATTATTGGATAATCTTAAACTGTAAACTTATTTGCTCAATTTGTTATTCTATATATTCTTTGAAAAGGGTCATTCACTAAATACAATTTCACTTATATACCAAATAATCAAACAATTTGTTTGAGATTTTAAGTTTTAATTTCATTTTTTCTATTGTAAAAATAAATAAATTAAATTTACATATTAAAAATTAATTCTAAATTTTTAATTACTTGTTTCCATTCAAATTGGCATAAGTTAATTTATACATTCTAAAATTTATAAAAAAAATTATACTGTTATTTAATAATAAATTATTATATATATATAATTTATTAACTTTATAATAATTAGTTTAAAAATCGTATTTACAATAAAAATCTTTTACATTTATAACTGTTTATGACAATTAAAATCTTAGAATTATCTATGTATATATCTAAATCCCCACTTGTCATGTCACCCTTCCACTCTCTCTCTCTCTCTCTCTCTTTCCCACCCTTCATTTTGCTTCCATTGTCAATGGATGGTCATGGTCTTCCTCATTCCCATGCCACCCCAACTATCTCTTCTTACATTGGTTCTTCACCCCCTTATGTCCCCCTCCTCCTCCTCCTTCTCTTCTTCACTCTCTCATGACCAACCATCACCTCAAACACTCCATTCTCTCCTCAGTTTTTCTCATGCCATCACCATCTTCATCTACCTCTGCATATTCCCTTTACATTTATTACATGGTTTCCAAGTTGATGGTCTCTATCGTACTGCCCTTAGTTCTTTTGTCCTTGTTTGTTGTTCAAGTCTCCTCTTGTAACCAGATTGATAAACTCTCCCTCTTGGCTTTCTCTGGGAACATATCCACCTCTCCACCTTATTCTTCTCTCAATTGGTCTGATTCTCTTGATTGTTGTAGTTGGGAAGGCATTACTTGTGATGGGGATCTTAGAGTCACACAACTTTTGCTACCATCTAGAGGTCTCACTGGCTTCATCTCCCCCTCTCTCACAAACCTCTCTTCTCTCTCTCGCCTTAATCTCTCCCATAATAGATTATCTGGTAGTCTCCAACACCACTTTTTCTCATTGCTCAATCACTTGCTGGTTCTTGATTTGAGCTACAACCGTCTCTCTGGTGAATTGCCACCTTTTGTTGGTGATAACGGTGGCAAAAATAGCAGTGGTGGTGTTATTCAGGAGCTGGATTTGTCCAGTAACTTTTTCAATGGGACACTTCCAAATTCTTTGCTTGAGCATTTGGCAGCTGCAGCAGGAGGAGGGAGTTTGATGTCTTTGAATGTTAGTAATAACAGCCTCACAGGTCATATTCCCACTTCTCTCTTTTGCATTAATGACCATAACTCCTCCTCTCTCAGATTCTTGGATTATTCCTCCAATGATTTTGATGGTGCCATTCAGCCTGGACTAGGAGCATGTTCCAAGCTGGAAAAGTTTAGAGCAGGTTTCAATTTTCTGTCAGGGCATCTCCCAAGTGATATTTTTGATGCTGTTTCACTCACAGAAATTTCGTTGCCTCTCAATAGACTCACTGGAACAATTGGTGATGGCATTGTTGGCCTTACCAACCTCACAGTCTTGGAGCTCTACTCCAATCATTTCACAGGTTCAATCCCCCGTGATATTAGTAAACTCTCCAAGTTGGAACGGCTACTCCTTCATGTCAACAATTTGACAGGTAATATGCCCCCATCTCTGATGAACTGTGTCAATCTTGTGGTGTTGAATTTAAGGGTCAACCTCTTGGAAGGAAATCTCTCTGCATTCAATTTCTCAGGATTCCTCAGACTCACCACACTTGACCTTGGCAACAATCATTTTACTGGTGTTTTGCCACCAACCCTTTATGCATGCAAGTCACTTTCAGCTGTGAGGCTAGCATCTAATCAGCTTGAGGGAGAGATTTCACCTGAGATACTTGAACTAGAGTCTTTGTCTTTCCTATCAATTTCCACTAACAAGTTGAGGAATGTCACCGGGGCTCTGAGAATACTCAGGGGGCTCAAGAACCTTAGTACCCTTATGCTTTCCAAGAATTTTTTCAATGAAACAATACCACAAGATGTGAACATAATTGAGCCAGATGGATTCCAAAAACTCCAGGTTTTAGGATTTGGTGGTTGTAATTTCACAGGTCAAATACCAGGTTGGCTTGTAAAACTTAAGAAGCTTGAGGTCTTGGACCTGTCCTTTAATCAAATTAGTGGTCCAATTCCTCCTTGGTTGGGCACACTTCCTCAGCTTTTCTACATGGACTTGTCTGTTAACCTTCTTACAGGAGTTTTTCCAGTAGAGCTCACTGAACTGCCAGCACTGACATCACAACAGGCAAATGATAAAGTGGAAAGGACTTACTTTGAGTTACCTGTCTTTGCTAATGCAAACAATGTTTCCCTGCTGCAATATAATCAGCTTTCAGGCCTACCTCCAGCAATATATCTGGGAATCAATCACCTTAATGGTAGTATCCCTATTGAGGTTGGGAAGCTGAAAGTCCTTCATCAGATGGACCTGAAAAAGAACAACTTCTCTGGCGATATCCCAGTTCAGTTTTCAAACTTGACTAACTTAGAGAAACTAGACCTCTCAGGAAACCAACTATCTGGTGAAATTCCTGATTCCCTTAGAAGATTACATTTCTTGTCTTTTTTCAGTGTGGCATTCAATAATCTTCAAGGACAGATACCAATTGGTGGTCAATTTGATACTTTCTCCTATTCAAGTTTTGAAGGAAATGCACAATTGTGTGGTCCAGTTATTCAGCGCTCTTGTCCTCAGCAAAACACTACTAATACTACTGCAGCTAGTCGCAGCTCAAATAAAAAAGTAATTATTGTACTTATCATTACAGTTAGTTTTGGCTTTGCTTCCCTGATAGCAGTGTTGACACTGTGGATACTCTCCAAGAGGAGGGTCAATCCAGGGGGAGAGTCTGACAAGATTCAAATGGAATCAATTTCTGCTTATTCCAACAATGGAATTCATCCTGAGGTTGATAAGGAGGCTAGCCTAGTGGTATTGTTTCCCAACAAGAATAATGAAGCCAAGGATCTCACCATATTTGAGATCCTAAAAGCCACTGAAAATTTCAGTCAGGCAAACATTATAGGTTGTGGGGGTTTTGGTTTGGTTTATAAAGCAACATTACCAAATGGAACTACACTGGCCATCAAGAAACTTTCAGGAGACTTGGGCCTCATGGAAAGGGAATTCAAAGCAGAAGTAGAGGCTTTGTCAACTGCACAGCATGAGAATCTGGTGGCACTGCAAGGCTATTGTGTGCATAATGGATTCCGGCTTCTCATGTATACTTACATGGAAAATGGAAGCCTGGATTACTGGTTGCATGAAAAGCCTGATGGTGCATCTCAACTTGATTGGCCAACTCGCTTGAAGATTGTGCAGGGTGCAAGCTGTGGTTTGGCTTATTTGCATCAGATATGCGAACCACACATCGTGCATCGTGATATAAAGTCAAGCAATATACTCCTTGATGGAAAATTTGAGGCACATGTTGCTGATTTTGGGTTGTCCAGATTGATTCTTCCATATCATACTCATGTTACAACTGAACTTGTAGGTACATTAGGCTACATTCCCCCAGAGTATGGACAAGCATGGGTGGCTACTCTGAGAGGAGATGTGTACAGCTTTGGGGTTGTCATGCTTGAGCTGCTCACTGGGAGGAGGCCTGTAGATGTATGCAAGCCAAAAATGTCAAGGGAGTTGGTTGGCTGGGTTCAACAAATGAGGATCGAAGGAAAACAAGATCAAGTATTTGACCCTCTTTTGAGAGGGAAGGGTTATGAAGGAGAGATGCTGAAGGTACTAGATGTGGCTTGCATGTGTGTCAGCCACAATCCTTTCAAGAGACCAAGCATTAGAGAAGTTGTTGAATGGCTGAAGAATGTAGGATCAGACAGCCAGCCAACACAGAAATAAAGACTTGAGGGAAATGTTTGTCCCTCAACAAATCTTGACACCTTGTATACTTGTGCAAAGTTTTTCTTTTGCTTTTCTATAAATACAGATCATCATTTTTACCACTGTAAATGTTGACTCCCTCTGGCAGAACTTATTGTTAGATAGATTTTGTGAATTATATCATGTGATAATCCATTTTGAACTAGAGAACTTTCTAGTTTTGGAACTTTTAACTGCTTATAATAAATCTTTCTGATGATGAATGAATACAGCATCCTAAACAATGCAAGCCTATATCATATCATTCTTGTTTTACTTATCTATCTTAATACTGCAGTGCTACAAACATAATGTTTCTAATTATTATCATTCACATTGGTAAATGCTGGCTCTTTTATCGGAGATAATTTGCAGGGTTTAAGTTCAAAAGAGAAAAAAAATGATAACTTTTCAATTATATCTCATACCATCCAACCGTTTATTTTATTCTTGACAAACTATATTACTATTTGCCAGACACAACATAGTTCAAGGGCAATTGAACTACATGGTAACTGGTGTAACAAATTCCACTCTCTAACTTCGCATTTCTATATATACTAGAGAACACTGCTTTTGTATACTTTAAACGAGTCACTTGATTACAGGGAAGTAAGTGTTAATAAATCATTGAAACTAGTGAGAATACAACTTGACAACTGACATCTCAAATTGAAGCAAATTAATTTCGCATTTCAAATGGTTTACTTTTTTTACTAAACAAATGCCACTAAGGAATTTGTCAATTTGCTATCAAAAGATATATGGAATAACCTCAGCTCACAGATCACATGTCATGCTTTTTGTTTTGTAAATCAGTAATGAAATGCTTTTGTTACTAAAACAAGTAACAGTTTATGCACCCTTTGCCTTCACGTCCCTTCTTTGTTCAAGTATGAACATCAGTGGTCTTGGTTTAGTGCACACACCTGTGTGATCATATATGACACTAGGACAGAAAACCACTAATGTCCATTTTTTCTCTCAGATTGCTACATAAAGGAGATTTATTTGTGTTAGAGCAATCAAACCATGTTCTACCGGAAGAGGAACTATGAACTTTATGATTTGACAATTGGTGATTAAAAAAGAATTGACACTATAGAATGTGTACACTGAAGATGACATGCTTTCAGGTTGACAGTTGTTTACTAATTAGATATCTTTAGTTAATTTGAAATTTTATGCTTCAAGACAAAATCTGAGGCCTAAAACCAAAAGCAGCAGTGCACGCAATCACTGAAGAGATGAATGGCCCAAAGGTAGCACAATCAACAATTTGATATATTATTTACTGTATATATATAATACATGTATTATTTAGAGGGATGTGATATACACTCGACAGAAGAACATGTTGGAAGCCTATTGGAGATGTAACATCAATGTACATTTTCTTATGATTATTTGTTGACTTTATATCCATCTTTTTGGCTGTTTTCGGTAGAAACTAGAAAGTCTTTCTTGCCCATTAAACGTGAGGTTCATTCAGTGGTGGGGCAATGAACACATAATGGCTGTGCATGATATTTGAAATTAACCATTTATTCACCAAGGGCAGAATCAAACAATAAAATAACCCTCTAAGTGCATCAAATCATATCCAAAAAGAGGAATGAATAGGTGTAGCAGACCATAGTGGCTTCTTGGCTACTATTTCATCTTTCAAATGTCAACAGAAACCGACCTCAAGCAAGCTTCTCTTGATAAGTACGGATAACTGGAATTTGGTTTATAATCATTAATAGCAGCATCAGGGTTGATTTCAGTAAATTCGTTATTTATAGTACACATACATATACCTTATTACAATCTCAATAGTTTAATAGTTAACATTCAAATTTGGAATCATGTGTTAAAACTTGGAAATGTAAATACCAAATCCAATTTTTAAAAAAATCGTCCCACCTAATTTAATTCTAAAGAAAAGAAAAGTCACCAAACTGTCTTTTAAGATTATATTGCGGGACATCTTGATATTTATCAATTTTCAGTTAAAATTTTCAGAACAAACTGGAGTCATTAATGTTTTGTTCATGAACTAAATTGGTACACATTTACTTTTTCAAGGACATATTATGTACTAAAAGAAAGAAAGAAAATGATTAAAGAATTAAAAAGTTGTGTTTGAATATACACTCTGCAAGCTGATGCGAGTGGTTGATATAATTAATTAAGGATCAATCACTTTTTTTTTTGTTTAATAGACAATTCTCTTCAAATATATCTCTAAAGAGTTAGTTCAGTAATTGAAATTGGGTTGTAAAACAAACAGATACTAAAGTGTTCTACATGTATAAATTTTAAGAATTATTTGATTATCCAATTTTAGAAACTAAACTGTGTTGAATAACTTTTAGGAATCTAATAAAGTGTATATTAATGGTTAGGAGTTTAATTCTTGGTCTATGTGTAAGAAAAAAATTTGTTAAAAAATGTCAGTCTTTTAAATGAATTTTAATATAGTATTTTAAAAAAATTCTTTATCTATAAACAGGATGATATCTAAGTTTAAAAAAAATTATATTTAAAACTTATGTTAATGTTACTTTCTAATATACATAAATAGCCACCCTAATTTTTATTTCATAACTAGCAGTTGATTTAGCTTATATTTTAACTTTTCTTTCTTAAAAGAATATAATTCCTTAAAAAGAGAAATTAGTTAAATAAAATTTAAAAGAAAGTTTGAGAAATAAAAATAATTTTTTCTTTAAAACCAAAAAGTTACAGACTTTCCACCTTAGCTAATTCAACAAACTTCTACTTTAAAGGAAAAGAGGAATTAAAAATAATTCAGCCTAAATGATTTCAAAATATATGAGGTTATTAAGCTTTTAATTTGAATGTATCTCTTCTTTCGTATTTTACTAGTTCTCTACATGTGCATTGTACAGGTCTTTACATATATTTAACTTTTATTTTTTTCTTAAATATATTTTTTAATTTTATTAAATTAACAAGTTTTTAATTTTTATAATTATAATTTTATTTTTATTTTTATTTTTATACTTCAAAAAGTTAAAATTTTATTTTATTTTATTATTATATGACACTTATTAATTACTTATATGTTTAATAAAAAGTTAAGTGACTATCTCACATAATACTTATTAATATTTATAGTATAATGATAATATGTGATACTTTAAAAAATATCTCTAAAATAAATTTTATTTATGTACTTTAAAATATGTTTTGGGATAAAATTAATAATTTTAGATTTTAGAGAAATTAAAACTAAAGAAAAATATTTTATAGGGATTAAAATTAAAAATAGTTTATTTTATTTTATAAGGATTAAAAATAATAATTTTTTAATTTTTTGAAAGATGGAAAATAATTTTTTTTATAAAAACCAAAATCAAAATAACTCATTTTAAAAGGACAAAAAATATATTTAAATTCTTATGTTTTTTTTCAAACAAATAGCAATTATCATTAGATTTTGAACCTTTAATATAATAATGTAATAGATATTTTCAAAGAGGACTTAATATAATACAAGCTTTTACTTAATATACAATATAAAATGATTCATTAATAAAATTAATTAAAATTAAAATGACTAAATATTACAAAACATAAAAAATCTATATTATATATTTGAAAAAACTGAAGTCTAAAGTTTAATGCAACAAAAACATGATGTTAATTATATATTCATGTCATTACATTAATATTAAAGATGACTTAATACAAATAAGTTTTTTTACATCATATGCAATATAAAATGAATCTGTCATACAATCAATTAAAATTATAATGATTAAATAATATAAAACATAAAAATTATATTATATATTTAAAAATTGAAACTTAACGTATAAAATGTTAATATGCAATTACATCATTACATTAATATTAATTTAATAATGCATTTTTTATTAATAATATTATAACCTTCTAAGTATGACAAAAAAAAAATACATTAATAAAAAGGAGTATAAAAAAATTTCTCATAAACAGGTAAAAAAGAAATTTTTGTAAAAAGTATTGTTGGAATTACACTTCCATAAGAATAATAGATTTTTCTGTCTTCCAACTACCCTCTATTATATATGCAAAAATTCTATTATAAATTTACAATAATGAAGAAGATACACACACCCTGAGGTTTATCTCTCTTCTTCCTCTAAAAATATGAACATGGTCACTCCTCTCATTCCATTCCTCACTACTCTTTGTAGTAGCATTTATTTTTCATAGAACTTCACGAATTTGTATCATAGAACATTAAATATGTATATGTTTCTTCGATGACATTTTGTATAATATGTCACACCCCAAACACTATGTATAATATGTAATTAATAGAATATATGATCACGTGTTAAGTCCTCCACACATATACTTCCACAACAACAATTTTTGGTTGATAGGGCAATCACTCACCTAACTAAAATATTTAGCCTTCCTTGTGAAATTTTCGAAGCAATTGAGCTAATTATTTTTCTATGGTATCAACAATAATCCTTAATATTTTAATAATAAAATTAGGTTTCCTTGGACTCAAAGACTTAGACCATATATGTGTTTATTTAAGTACCATTCCTACCTACTAAACAATCTTTATCTTAAACACCAGTTTTCTCACTAGGCCTCTTAAGTACATATAGGAATAAATATGTCTCTTATGAGTGGTTAAAACATATTTAATCCAAAGAATACAAGTGCATAAAGAATTTAGATATCAAGTTTTTCGTTTTGTTTTTTTTCATTGAAGCAAACAAAGCCATTGAAGGAAAATATGGTAATTGTCAATTCTTTTACTGTTTTGAAAGTATGGAAAGAATGAAGAAATGAAAATATCAACATAAATCGAATACAAAAATGTTTTGTCCAATTGTAGATGAAAAAAAGTGAGAAATGAAAGTTTTGAATAGGTAGAAAGATAAAATTATCTTTATTTATGACACATTTTTTTTATTTGGAATATTTATATTATTTCATGTATACTTTTTTTAACTTTTTATACAACTAAACAGGAAAAAAATAAAAAAATATATCTTTTTAATTTTTTTTTCTTACTAACAATTAGAAATGACAAAACAATTGTTAAACAACATGAATTAAATATAAAAAATCTTAAATTTTATTCGATCTTCTAATTTGATATCTAAGTCTTATCTTATGTGAATGACGAATTTTTTTATCGATTTTTTATTTTTCTTTTTTTGAATTGAATTTTTTATTTTTTTTCAAAGTTTAAGATTAAAATATATTATAATAATTGTTTTTATTTATATATTTATTTTATTGTAATAAATAAGATATAGATAATTATTGTATTTTATTTTTATATTTTAAAAAATATTGAAATGTAATATTGAGACAATAACTATATATAATTACTTTTAATCTAAAAAACAGGTATATATTATGAGGTAATTTCATTTATTATTTTATAAAAGTTACGATAAAAGTAGTTATATATTTTATAGTTTACGTGTTATGCATGTGTTTGTAAACATTGTTATGCATATATATAACTTAAAAAGTACAAAATGTAATGCATGTATTATAATTCTGTAACTAATCTATTCAGAAAAAAAAAATCTGTAAGTAATCTATGTTAAATAAATTAAAATTTTGAAAGTTTGTTAGCATCTTAAATGTATGAAACTCAAAAAGACCAAATATAATTTAGAAAATGTAGTACAGTGTAATATTTATCAAAATCAAATATTAAAGTATGTGTCAAATAAATAAAATTTTGAGAAAATAAATTATTAACAAAATTCAAAAGATAAATGAATAATCTAAACTCAAATGAACTAAGATGATCCAAACTCGATTATGATACAATTTTATTGGATTGAGATAAAAATACTTGCATATAATTTGAGTTTAAAATTTAAAGAGTAATAATATTTATATAGCTGAAAAACATATATTTGATGTTCATATGACACCTATGATTAATCATATATATAAATATATTTAATTTTATATTACAAGTGGTTAATTATTATCAAACATTTTAATAATTTTATAACTTCGTTATCCACTTGTAAAGTAAAGTTAATTATCATTAAACAATTTAATAATTTCTTGACATTATTAATCATATATAGATAATTTCTATGATCACATTCATTTACTTTTAAGCACTTATGAAAAAATTAACCATATTTTTATACTCAGTTAATCACATATGATGTTCAATTACCTCACAATATTATTATTTATTTATGAAATAAAATTTACTATATTTACACATAAAATTAATTAATCACTTAATGATCAATAATTTTGTGACATTATTAACCACTTGTCTAATAAAATTAATCACCATCAAATATTTCAATAACCTAAAAACTCTTTTAACCATATATTAATAATTATATTCAGTTACATTCATTTATTCTTAACCACTTTTATAACAAAATTAATCACCTTTATATACATAATCAACCATCTTTTGAAGTGGATATCCAGTATAATTTTTTTGAATATATATTTACTTTTTTATATTTAAAACTCAAACTTTATATTTTAGTAAAAGAAAATTTAAAAGGAGTCTAACTAACCCAATCCATTTTGTTACCTCTACAAATAACTTAAAAATTATTTATTTTTTATTCTTGTTTTTTTCTTTTACGTTATTCTCTTTACCTTTCCTTCTTCAAGTATACATAAACTTTCAAAGCACGACTAAAAGAATACATACTCTTAAACTCCAATCCTCCAGCTTCCAGTAAAAGCCTTTCTCAACATATCCCATGTATTTTGAGAATATTTATTTTATTCTTCTATCAAAAATTTCTTATTATTCATTTTATTTTATTTTTAAGTAAAGCAAAAAAATTCAATAGAAAGCTTGATTTAAAGAAGAGAAAATAATGAAATAAAAAATAATTTTTTATATTATAAGCAAAACCTAAAAATTTATTAATTGTAGAAGTGAGTAATTTTTACTCTTTTATTTTTTTCTTTTTTTAGATAGTATAAAATAATTTTATACTATTAATTAATTAAAAATTATCCTTGATATGATTTTTTAAATAATTATTATAAAAATTAATATTTATTATTTATTTTTAAAAAAATAATTTTTCATATAAATAAATATAAAATACTATTTTATATTTCTTTCCTATACATATGGATTCAAGCTCTTTTCTGGACTAATTTAAAAACATTATTCTTTTCTCTGCTTACCAATACCTTTAGCAGAAAACCCGTATATTTCTCCCACAACACATCACATAAATATAACAAATATATAAGTTTCACGTTTCAAAACCTTGTCAGCATTAGAAAAATAACATAAATAATTTTTAGTAAAAAACTTTTGGGTATGATCAATTGATACTTTCTTAACAATCTTTATACTTATATTTTAATTTACATCTATTATGTTAAAAAATAATAGAATTAAATAATAATTAATTTTAAGGTTATATACAATTTTGTAAATTTAATAAAATTGGTAAAAACTTTATAAAAATTCTGAATCTAATGATTAAATTAATACAATTTTCTTTTTATAAAAAGTAAAAAACGTCATTTTACAAATTTTGGTGTCAATTCAAGTTATCCTTTGACTTTAATATTTTATTTTATTTTATCTATCAGCGGTTTATAAGGGTGAAAGACGCGATCACCTCTTAAAATTAGATAAAGTACCACTTTAGAATCCGATTCACTATAACCATTTTCAGTCTTTATAAAAAATAAAAATAAAAACAATCATTTGCAGTCTGACTAAAATGAAAAGCTGCAATATTTTGTTAGTTACAATCAAAATTGCTACGAAAGAAGAAAAAAAATCATGAATTTTTTGTTTTTTTATGCATCTTTTATTACTTGGAATACTCAAGAAATAAATGAAAAATAAAATATTTATATGAGACTCTAAATTTTTCTTTCCATTTTACCCTTATTTATGAAACTTATAATTTTATTTTTAGTTAAAAATAGTTCCCTTTTTATTTTCCTTTCTTACTTCGATTACATTCTTCTAATGCATTTTTATTATATTAAACTAAGAAAAAAAGATGTACTTCTATCTCTTTGTATATTTTTAATAATAAAAATAAAATAAAATAAATAATAAAAAATGTAATTATGATAAGTGATCTATGAAAAGAATTAATAGGATAAAATAATAATTTATGAATGTAATTGTAAAGATAAAAATTAAAAAAATATACTATCTTTATATATAATTATAGATTATAGATAAATTAAAAAAATTATCATTCTTCTAATGCGTAAGTATAATTTTCGTTGAAGTGCTGATATCAAAGTTCGGAACCAGTTTGACAAAAACAAAAAAAAAATAATCATACAAACCCCCCAAAAATAAAAATAAAAATAAAAACAGAACGATGATCGAGATGGTAGCGTAATTTGATAGATTTTTGCGATGTTCGAAGCAATGAAGCGTTGATTTGATTTCATAGGTGTGAGTATCTGTATCGGTGATGAAGCAACACGAGTTAACTCTGTTACTGTGCCTCTTATGGGTACTAACCCTTCTCTATGGTGAGATGTTCGCTTACTGGGTTCCACCCCTCTTCACATGTTCATGGCCCCATACTCTCCACACCTCTTCTTCTTCAACGGTAACTATAAAGTCTTCATCTTTTCAATATTTTCATTTCTGGGTCACACTCAATATTTTACATTCTTTACATTAGACTAGAAATGTGTTATTTTTGTTGGATGTTGTTTGGGGGGGGGGGGGGGTGTCATCAATAAGGAAGCTATATCTTAAAAAGAAGAAGAAGGAATAGTTATGAATTTTGGTAATTATTAAATTA
>JAMLFT010008387.1:0-13747 GCA_026544285.1 Pachyrhizus erosus | reverse complement strand
AATACCCAAATCAAAACGATCATGTTTTTTTGGAACCAAATTCATATTTAAACCAAAAAAAATTAAAAAATAGAAATAAAAAAATACCTTATTTTCAATGGACTAAAATATATATTTAACTCTTAAAAATTTATACAAACAAGCAAAGGGTTAATTCTTTATGAACTTGGACTCCAAATTTTTTTTTTGTTGTAATTTTTTTTAAGATTCATTAGTCTTACAAACAATCCTAATTGCATATCACTTACAAGTCACAAATCACCTTAACAATCAAGAAACTCACACATGAAAAGTTGATTTAAAATTGTTTCACCATAACTAATGATATTGTATTCAAATCTAAGACTTGCAAGTTGTTTAATAATGTAGGAGAAAAAACTATCCCTTATAGTAATATTACTCAACTCAAACAAATCATCTTTGATAAAGATTACCTACAATTATTATTTTTTATCAATAGTTGTGGTCTTTCAAAAATCATACACTGGATATATAATTATATTAGAATGTGAACCTGTATGATGCACAGGTGAACAATGGGGGAAGGAATAATTAATAAAAAAATTTGTTAATTTCTTATGTTATTTAAAAATGAAAAATTAGTTATACAAAGCACGAAATATATAAAAATAAAGTTTTTCATATATTTAATGGTGTCAAATATTTGTTAAATAAATGCCTATATTCTTTTTTGCTTGATACATGTATACATATAAAATTTGAAAAAATAAAAATACTTGTATTTTAGCATTAACTTTTTTAGAATTAATGTTAGAGTGACTTGATCTCTCTCTATATATGATAATTGTCATCTATACTTACAAATTTATAATTTTTAGATGTAATTATTTAATATTTTTATGCTTATGGACCTTGTTTACACTCAACTTTAATAAACTTGGAGAAGTATAATTTATTGGATTAGAATTTAACTTATGTTCTCTTTACATTTGATCTTGGTTATTTTTATTTGTTTTTAATGGAAAATGATTAAGGAACTTAGTGGATAAAAAGATTGAAAGCTAGATCAACAAGAGAAAAAAAAAAGAATTAAAAGTTAGACTCTCTCATCTTCACTCAAGCAATGTCATTTTGGCTTATTTAAGTAAGACTCTTACGAAATTCTTGATTTGGTTATATGATTACTTAAGTGAAGACAAATAGGTTTGCTTAAGAACAACTTTGTTGGATAGAAGGATTTGTCCCTATGCTCCTTTAAGTGACGTCATTTGGATTTGCTTAAGTCAGACCCTACTGAAAAGTCTAAAATGCTTATGTGCTTACTTGAGTGAGGTAACTTAAACTCGCTTAAGCAAGCCTTTGTAGTTAACCTAATGAAGCCCAATTGTTAAAGGCCCATGAATATAAAAATTAACTTTGAGCAGATAGAGTGAATTTTGAACTCTTTGCATTGAAAAATACAAGTAAGAGAGACTTGGTGACAACTTCCATACTCATGAATTCATCTTCAACTATCTCTTCATCAAAATCTTGCCTTCCTACAACTATGAATAGTTAAATTAATATTCATCGAGGTTTAATGTAAGCTTACCTATCTTCATGTAATCATCAAATTGCACGATTCTATACATTTGATTGTAATTGCAAATTCAATTGAATTGTGAATTAAAGAGGACAACCAATAATTGTTATGCCTAAAAATAAGATAAAAAAATTGGTCACCATTAATCCTTATTTCTAATGTTGATTACTTAACTATATGAATTAAGGAATTGGTGATAGAGACAAATAATTTAGGTTCTTTTATTTAAAGAATTAAGAATAAAATATTTTAGTTGGTCAGTGATGATAATATCTTCATTAAATTCATATACTTGTAATTATATGAGATGATGATTTGATAAAGTTAAATCTTGATTATTTTCACTATTATGACAATCAATCTTTCGCATTCCACATGTTTCATAAAAAACACAATTTCAATTTCTTTATTTGCACATTAATTCCTTGCATCAATTACTTTTTTGTTTAAAATCTAATTTTCGTAATCTACTTAACTTCTCATAATTATCCAAATATAAAAAAAATTCCTATAAAAATAATAATTCGCCTATTTTTTATTATTTGTACGATTTAATACACTTATCATATTTTCAATAATATATACTATAAAATGATTATCACAATAAAATAATACATATTATATTATTAAATAATTATATTGTGTGGTATAAGCACTGCAAATAAAAAAAACCTAGAAAGTATAATAAAAGCAACATAAGGCTCATTGAAAATACAAATAATAATACCTCTTAATATTTTTATTAAAAATATTTTTACCTTTATTTGATGTAAAATCTCAAAATAATCCCAAACAAACAAAGCATACTCTTAGCAAATAAAATAAAAAATTGTATGACTCAATTAATTGAATGTTGGTGTCCAACTTCAGCCTGACAAGTTTTTGTGAAATTTTTATCTTTAAAATTTTAAATATAAAATGTTTTATTTGTACAAAGTAATTATATTTTAAAATAATTTTATATTATATAAATAATTTAACTAAACAATGCAAAGAATTTTAAAAAACATACTCAATATCTACTTGCTCATATTACACATAAATAAAATTTTGTCACTTACAAAAACAAAATATTATCAATATATATAATTACTTGCTTATAAGTTAATGAATATAATCTTGTTTTTCTTTACAAAAGGTTAAAAAATATAATATATTTATACAATTTTCCTTTTTAAAATGTTAATTAATTATCAGTGGTTTTTTTAATAATATAATTTTTTTAGTAATATATTGTTCGTGATTTTTTAATCTGTTCATCTTTTAAAATTATTATTATAGAGGATATTAATAATATGATGTATTAATTAAATTATTAGAATAAATATCATTTTTTTTCTTTTTATAGAAGATATAACGTATTAACATTAATAATAAATTTTAGTATTATAAATTTGAATTATTATTTTTAAATAAAATATTTTAACTATGTTAATTTTTTATATTAAATAGATTGGTTAGTATATATTGAATTCATAAAATTAACGTATCAAAATTAATTGGTCTGTGCATATTTTTAATAATTATGAAATAAATTTTCTTTATTTTAGATGAAAAAATTTGTTTACAATTTTTTTACAACAATTTTATTAATAGATAGTAGTTATATAGATTGATAGATGAATAAGGATTTTCTTTCATTAAAAAGCAGCATAAAAATGCTATATACAACAATTATATTTTCAATAAGTTTAACGTATGTTTGAATGAGAAGAAAAAAAATTAAAAGAAAAGAGTAAAATATATTTTGTATTTAATTAGAAAGAAAGTAAAAATATATAAAAAAAATTATAAAAACAAAAGTTTAATTTTTTGTTTATTTTTTAATTCAAATTTCAAACTTTTTTAAGCATGTTTATTTTTCTTCCTCTTATCTTACCAAAGAAACCATAAGATAGTGAGAGTATGAAAACGTTTTGGTAGTCTGTAGATGGAAATTTGGAATAAATGCTTCCAGTCAGCGAGTGGGTGCAGTTGGACAGCCCAAAGCCATAATGCAAGAGATGAAATCAACTTATCCTATTTTAAGAAACGCGTTATTATTATTATTTAAAAACAAAAATTAAACAAGACTATACAATAAAAGAAGTATTAAAAGTTTAATGTTTTTTTTTAGGTGTAAAAATTTTACGAATGTTAATCAATCAAAAACATTGTTCATATGTAAAAATTAATAAATTTATTATATATAATAAATTGTAATTAAATAAGTGTATAAATTGTAAAATGTTAACAAAATACCCTATTAGATTGCTATTACTATGATAAATCAAAATTACATACTTAAAATGTGAAGGATCAAATTTTTAAATAAATGAAGAAACTAATAATAATTAGATAACATTTAATTATTTTTAAATATGTGTGATTTAACAGGAAAGTTATCAATTATTATATATTTTATATACTTGTATATTTTTTTAAATATATATACATGTATCTCGTATAAATAAAGCAAATCACCATTCAATAATTTATTTATACGATTAAGTATGCGGAGTTTTTTAAATTTTCAATTTTATGATTTAATTGTAAAAAAGATATTGACAAAAAAAATTACATGACACTATGACTTTGGTACATTTATACTAATATAACAGTATAATAATATGTTGTGGTATCAACATATTAATGTTTATTATAGTGTGATAATATACCATTTTGGTTAAATATGAAATGTGAAGTTAAAAGATAATTAAAATAATAAAAAGTGAAATTGGTTAACAGTTTAAAGAAACGAAATTAAAAAAAAAAAGAAGATAAGAAGGAACTAAAAGTAGACTAAAAAAAAATTATGATTAAAAAGGAAAAAAAATGTTTAATGTAGGCAGTGTTAAAAAAAAAAAGTGGTAATAGAAATATTATTGAGTTGAATTTTTGAAGAAAGATGTAAAATAAGGGGAGAAAAGTGAAAGAGAGAGAAGAAGTTGTGGATTAGTGGGATTGAGCTGGCGACTGGGTGTGGCCAACATGAAAAAAAGAATTTGTTAAAAAAGAAAAAGTAATGAATAAATAAGGATGAAGAGAGGGGTGAAGGAAAAGTAAGGTGTGGTATGGTGTATTGAAAAAAGAAAAGATAGAAAAGAAAATGAGTATGTACGGTAGGGATCCGTGGGGAGGGCCGTTGGAGATTCAGGCGACGGACTCAGCGACGGACGACGAGAGGAGTCGGAATCTTCAAGAAGTGGAGAGAGTGGCATTAGATGAGACCCAACAGAGCTGGTTGTTGGGTGCTGGAGAGCAGAAAAAGAAGAAGAAAAAGTATGTAGATCTCGGCTGCTTAATTGTTAGTCGTAAGGTCTTCCTCTGGACCCTTGCTACTATCTCTATCTTTGCCTTCTTATCTGGTTTCATCACTCTCATCGTTAAAACTGTTCCTCGTCACCACCACAAGCCAGGCCCTCCTGACAATTACACTATTGCTCTCCACAAAGCCCTTCTCTTTTTCAATGCCCAGAAGTCCGGTAGACTCCCCAGGCACAACAATGTCTCCTGGAGAGGCAACTCTTGTTTTCATGATGGTAAGGGTTCAGGTTTACCTCCTTTCATTAAGGATCTTGTTGGTGGTTACTACGACGCTGGTGATGCCATCAAATTTCATTTCCCCATGTCTTTCTCCATCACCATGCTCAGTTGGAGTGTCATCGAGTACAGCTCCAAGTACCAGGCTGCCGGTGAATTGTCCCACGTCAAGGACATTATCAAGTGGGGAACCGATTACTTTCTCAAGACCTTCAACAGCTCCGCCGACTCCATTAACTCCCTCGCCTACCAGGTTGGTTCCGGCTACACCTCCGCCGACTCCACCACTCCCAACGATCACTACTGCTGGATGCGTCCTGAGGACATCGATTACGAACGCCCCACCCTCACTTGCAGCTCCTGCTCCGATCTCGCCGCCGAGATGGCCGCTGCCTTGGCTGCCGCCTCCATTGTCTTCAAGGACAACAGGGCTTATTCTCATAAGCTTGTCCACGGTGCCACCACCTTGTTTAAGTTCTCTCGTGCTCAGAGAGGGAGGTACAGTGCCGTTAACGAGGCTTCCATGTTCTACAATTCCTCTAGCTATTGGGATGAGTTCGTTTGGGGAGGGGCTTGGATGTACTTTGCTACTGGGAATTCCTCTTACCTCGCTCTCGCCACCACTCCTCGCCTTGCCAAACATGCTGGTGCCTTCTGGGGCGGCCCTGACTATGGTGTCCTCAGCTGGGATAACAAGCTCACCGGTGCTCAGGTACTTTTCAACATCTTCATTATTCAACTTCTTCCTTCTCAATTTTACCTACACATAATAAACTAATATTATAACTTTGTAATTTCATGTTTTGTCCTCTGCTCAGGTTCTTCTGAGTCGTCTCAGGTTGTTCCTCAGTCCCGGTTATCCGTATGAAGAAATTTTAAGGACATTTCACAATCAGACAGGCATAATCATGTGCTCCTACCTGCCAATGTTCACCAGCTTCAATAGAACAAAAGGTAAAAAAAATATTTCCCTAGTTTCGACCTTTTTTCTCTTCCCATCACATTTTCCGAATAATAACTCTTATGCATTCTGCACCAGGTGGCTTGATTCAATTGAACCATGGTAGGCCTCAGCCTCTCCAATATGTTGTCAATGCAGCATTTTTGGCTGCCCTTTACAGTGATTATCTCGATGCTGCTGATACTCCTGGATGGTATTGTGGGCCCAATTTCTTTCCGACCGATGTTCTTCGAGACTTTGCCAAGACCCAGGTGTGTGCTATTCTGCTCCCTTTAAGTTGTTGCCTATCGATCGTCTGGGCTAATTCTTCTTTTCCCTTTTCTGGGTGATTTCCTAGATTGATTACATCCTTGGGAAGAACCCCCGGAAAATGAGCTATGTCGTAGGTTTTGGTAATCATTATCCAAAACATGTTCACCATAGAGGTGCATCTATACCAAAGAACAAGATTAAGTACAACTGTAAAGGAGGATGGAAATGGAGGGACACATCCCACCCAAACCCACATACAATTGTTGGAGCTATGGTTGCTGGTCCTGACAAGCACGATGGTTTCCACGATGTCCGAACCAACTACAACTACACAGAGCCAACTCTAGCAGGAAATGCGGCTTTAGTAGCTGCGCTTGTGGCACTGTCAGGTGATAAAAGCACAGGGATAGACAAAAACACCCTTTTCTCTGCTGTTCCCCCAATGTTTCCGACACCACCACCACCTCCAGCGCCATGGAAACCATGAGATGGTGTTGTGTCATTCACTGTCCTCTTTCCATCAAGTATCACAGTTGACGTGGAAAAATGGAAGTAGTAGAACTAGGCCTAGTGAATCTAGTTTGTCTAGGAACAATCTTCGATTTAAGATTAGCATAAAAAAATTGATAATGGTACTTGAGACTGTCTTTTGTTTAATTTTTTGTGATATACATAGTATGTATGTATCAAATCTTGAATTCTTTAATTTGATCTAATGTCTTACAGTTACCTTACTCAACTTCTCTCTTTTGCAAGTTTGGATTTAATTTGCAAAATGATCATTAAGTTGTTCTAAAGGTTTTGCTTACTCAAAAGGTTGGTACTCCAGTTCTAGTTCTAGTTCTACTCATGGAAACAATCAAATGTGTACGTGAGGCATGATGGGTTTTATGCAGAAGCGTTAGGTATAGACATTTGTTCCGTTTCCAACGAAACAAGTGTGAGGGCAAGTGTGAGGGTGTTGTATGAGACTGCTTTTGAGGTTGATAGCAATTCTTCTTGACTGCTCATACACTTGCTATTCAAATCAAACAGCCATAATCAGTTACCACTAATCATCATACACTTGCCGAATGCTGTGCTGATTCCCAAGTTTCAACTTCAAAAAGCCACTAATAATTCTTTCCTGCACTCACCAGAAAGAATCAATAAAATGTTTTTTAATTTAATATTTTTTTTTAAATAATGTACTGTACATCTGAAATAATTCTCGTGATAATTTTTGCCATGACGGACCATGGATGGGAGAGGTGGAGTATCATTGAATCCAGAGCCAAGTACGAAACTGTTAGGGAGTGACCCATGTCAAGGACATCATTAAATGGAGAACAACTCCTTTCATTTTCATGCAGAAGTTGTGGAAATCATTATCCGAAACATGTTCACCAATACCGTGTCCTTATTATAGGTGCATCTATACCAAAGAACAACCGTAAAGGAGGGACATATCGAAGCTAAACCGAAATACAATTGATGAATATGGCATTACTATGAACACTTGATGAATCAGAAAGAATGATGGAACGGGCATCAACATCTACAACTAAGCTTCTCTGCTATCCAAGCTCCCACAAACATCTACTGGAGGTGTCAGAGCAGGAGGGTTAATACCAGGCTTACAAACGATGGATACATTGGTTCACACACTCATTTAAATAAATAATTAACATGTTTGTATGACAGAATAAAATGGAGATTGAGACTAATGTGTCAGTCAAGTAAGCATCGAAACTGAACAGCACAACAGTTAGTTCAAGAGATCACAAATTTACATATGTATAATACTCGGTCCTCCCAATTTGAAACTCTTTATAATGACATTGCACAATACAATTCAATTAGGCTTTAACTCTATAAAAACCATTACAGGCCTTTCCATTTTTTTATTAGAATTAATTAAATATAATATTTCACATTAATTGCATTAAGTAATTAATTCTCATTGAACTAATCATTTATATATGAAATTGATCACTTGTATATATAATTACACTGTATCTTCTAAATGCAGTTACATTACTTTAGAAAGGATGAATCCAGTTATCAAAGTAATATTTATTAGTTTTATCTTAGTAATATTTATTCATTATTTTATCCTTTAAGTTAGAATATTAGTTTTATTACATTACAGTCCAATTGACTGCAATGATTAGCGGGGACGGTGGAGCATAATAGAAATCAGAAAATCTGAGGGAGAAAAAAATCTGCTGGCTTAAAAAAGATTTTAGAGCAAACATAAATCAGAGAAACGGTGTAACTGTTTTTGGCCTTTGTTTTTCTATCCCAATCCCACTTCCTAGTTACAGGGATCGTCATACCAAAACCGAAAAAAAAAAGGAAAAAATATTATAAATACACAAGTATAAACTGTCATGAAAATTTCGACAAACTAAGCTGTCTAGGCCTTTCAAGGGGAAGCTGCTCCATCTCCAAAGAACCCTTCTCAGAGACACAGGTAACTTCCTCATTCAACTCTGCCATTTTGAGTTCATTCAGAGTCCTTTTTGCATAAACAGTGAAGGCAACAGTGGTAACAACAGCAATAATGAAAGAAATAATGTTGTATACGATTTCCACAGTAGTCAAGTGGTGTTTCCCGTACTGTGCGTCTGCCAACGTCTTTATTAACCGACCACTGAGGAAAAAAATAGAGATGTTAGTTTATTCAAAAGAATTAAAAAGTAAACTAGTTCTAAGCTCGGTCACATCTATATATCCATCAAAAGTCACAGTTGGTTCTCAACTTCTAAATTCTCATTTTCATACATGTGGTGCTAGAAAAACTCGGGTATGATTCTTTGACGCCAATCTACCACACAGATTTTTTGACAAAGCCAATATCTAAGCTAGATACCATGTATAAAAAATGGGAGAGAAAGAACAAATAGAATAAAAAATGAAGGGGTAAGATAAAAGCTTGTGAGCAGGGAGGGTATTAGTCTGTACATGTAACAGAACTCAAAAAGCTCAAGGTTTCACTATGACTACTTTGCTCTCCAACCATATAAAGATGGAGGAAATGACACATGTCTTTTTTATATATTTACAATTCCCAATTCTTTCCAATCTTCTTTTTCCTCCTTTCATTTTTCCAAGGGGTAGGATAGGGAACTCATTAAGCCATTGAAGGACCATAAATAGAAAGACAAACAAACCTGTAGATATAGATGAAAGCTTCTGGTACCATTCCAACCATTGATCCACATAAGTAGGGCCAAAATCTCATATTTGTGACTACCACAGCATAGTTGAATATAGTATAGGGAAAAGGAGAAACCCTAAACAGTGCGACCACTTGAAATTGACGAGACCAGTTCCCTTCCCCAGCAAGCCTAATCATTGCAGCATTCTGGGGCCATCTCTTTAACCATTGCTGGAGAATATAGAAACAACAAACACAAACAAAAGGGTAAACCTACTCAGAAAAAATATAAGACAGAAATTAAGAAGATTGTAGATCATATGAGAAATAAAATGACTTACATGAATGCGGTCACGGAACAGTAGTCCAACTAAGTAAGGCAGAACCATCCCAATTGTTGTTCCAACCATTATTATAACAAAGCCAAGGCCATAACCAAAAATCATCCCAGCCAGCCACATGGAGGGGCCAGAAGGGATTAAGAACACTGGGAATAAAGCCAGAGAAGCAACAAGTACTAAGGCAAGAACTGGACGGCCAAAGGCAGTAGCTTCCCATTCCATGATTGGGTAAAGAACCTGCAATACACAAATTGAAAAGAAAAAGCTTCAAAAATGAAATTATTCAAAGATTCCAAGCATCCATATGGAATGCATGCCATTCCACAAGATCTAGAATATAGACCCTAAGCTTGTTTATAGAAGTAGCAAAGATATAATTATTTATGTAATTCCACAAACCATTCAAGTTTATTACTATAAAGCATTTCATAATATAATATACAGAAGGACACTGAAAAGGTCTGCAGACTTGGGAAGTGAAAATGATAAAAAAAATAAATATGAAGGTATGAAAAATAGGATTTCCTGCTGACCAAAAAGAAAGAGTCCATGCTATATTTCTGCATTGAATTTCATCCATGCTGCAGCACTATTTGCCAGAAAGTCCAATGTCGATGGTGCATATAATTTTAAAACCTTGTCGTAGTCTAAATGAAGTCACAGCAAAGTGGATAGTATCGTATGGATCACACATCAAGTCAATTCATCTAGACATTTTCTTTACATAAAGTGGGGGAAGAGCATGGAACTAGCAACAAAAACTGAAGACTTAATATCTGATGTCAAGTAAAATACCAAATTTCATATATCATTTCTATAACAATATATTTCAGTTAAAAATATTAGAACACAGAAGGCGGCACAGGATTGCCACAATTTTGTCAGTGTCAACAAATGCATGTCAGCCAAATAACTAACATACCAGTTCATTTCTGAACAGGAAATGCAAAGACCACCTATTGATAATAAAGCAACTGTAGTACCAGAATAATTGTAAAGTAAGAGGAAATACCTTTTCAAAAAATAGTGGCACTCCCCATTTCATAAGAATAAAAGCAAGTATCACAATGACAGCACACCATAAAAAGGATTTCATCCACCACCAGAAAGACTTAATTCTTGATTCTGCCCGAGGCAGCAAGATTTCAGCATCAACAGCCATTGGTTCATCAGATATGACCAGCCTAACATATTCACTACTCCTCCTCACATGAGAGCCCAAGCTTGCATGTTTTTCTGACACCTCTGATGATTCTTGTGTCATCATTGAGATGCCAGAAGGCTATAATAGCAGCAGAAAAAAACAGAACATAAGCATCAAGCTGAGACTAAGATTCAAAATTCAAACTGCATATCTGAATCTACACTACAACTTCTGCCAGAACAGTCAGCAAATAATAATTTATAAAAAGAGTGAGACCAGGAATGCTATAATCTTATTGCAGGCAAGTAACATTCCCATTATATGATAACAGAGCCAAATAATACAATAATCTAAAAAGAAATACGAGGATACAAAAGAAGATGTTGAACATGTCTTCTAATTACATGCAGATGCAGAATGAAGGATGACTGTTGTTAACAAATGTTGAAAGATTTCAGAAATTCCGTAGGGTGTTATCTGTTTGAAGATAATGCAAGACAAACAGAAGCAAAAAGTAGTAATTGGCCAGTAGGAGTTATTACATATGTAAAATAACTCAAATCTTATGCATGGAATAAATTTTCTTCAAGCATAGGAAAAGTTTATGGCTGATGAGAAAAAAGTAAATGCAGACAACAAAGTTGCTAGGTTTATGTTGCATTTCAATCTGAGATATCAGGGACCACAATGTCTGTGATGAAACCCTAAATATTTGATATTTTAAGAAATTACACTTCCTTACTAAGGATTTAAGAAATACACGATGTTTGAAACTTATGAAATTTCCAAATCAACATAATTTCCTAAGCAAAATTAAAAAAAGAAAAAAAGAAAAAAGTGCATTTCTGCTGAGGAAGAATCTGACGTGAAGACCGTGACGGCAAAATAGAAAGACAAAGTTTGCAGCAGCTTGATGGAACCTAACTTATTAATCTAGGAGGAATACTGAAGAAGTTGTTATTCAGTAGGTTTGCATTCAAAAGAAAGGGTATATAGAATGGATTCCTGAATTGATGAAAGAAACATAAATGTATAAAAAGTAATTTTGTGATAAGTGAGACAAAGAAACGAACCTTAGGGAAAGGGGTTGAGCTCTGGTAATTAACGAATGCAACAGAAAACAAGGGAAGAGAAAAGAAGAAAGGTTATTGTTACTTCTTGTTACTCGTTTCTTGGGTACCATTCTGAAAATTACGTAAACGTCCCACTCACGCCATCACACTTATTAGCCAACTAACTTCAACTCTTTCCCTTCCCTTACCTTTGCTTTTACGAATGTTTCCTTTTCATACAAACGCACCACAAACTTTGTCTCCTTACCTTAGTACTTCCATTTTTTTTATTTTTTTATTTTTATTTTTTTTTAAATTTTACCCTCATTCTTCACATAATGATAACATCAACTAACGTTCTGTTAATTCTTTCTAAATAATGTTAAACACGCATTTATTTTTAAAAATTATAAAATTAGATCACAATAATAAAAATATTTTATTAACTTTTATAATATATAAACTAAAATACTAATTATATAATATAATCAAGGACAAACCTACATTTGTTCTCGCCCCCTCTCCCTCCTAACTTTTTTTTAATTTCATTAAAACTGATCCATCAAAAATTTCTACAGAAATTAATTATTACTAAAATAAGTAGATGTTTTGCATCAATCTCATAGTAATAAAAAAAATTGTTATATTTTTAAGTTTTTGTATAATATTTTTTAAAATGCGTGTATCTAAAAAAAAGTATACATTATCATTATACAATATCAATTATTTGACCTTCAAATAATAATAATAAAAAATTTATATAATATAGATGGATACTCATATGGGAGCCACTAATAAAATAAAATAATGCAATTTAATGAATCTTAAGATACATAAAAGAAACAAAGAGAAAGCAGCCACGTATACCCCTAAAAACAGGGTTAGATAAGGTTCTTTGTTATACATTAATGGACTGCGGGAAGGAACCATCATTGGCGTCTTTGGCAGCTTTGAGTTTGGAGCTGCTGCTTAAACTTGGTGGTCCCAACCGTAACTCCTCCTCCAGGAAAGATATAAATCCAACACAAGTACAACTTAATCTATATTTAGATTAAAGTTTATAAATTTAAATTTAAATTCAACTTAAACTTATACATTGAATTTAAATAAATAATTCAACTTCTTATTTTTATAAAAATAAATTTTCAGATAAAACTTTTATGTATAAACATGCTTTTAAGAATAATCAAATATGTCCTAAAATTAATTTTATTTTTAAAAATATTTTAAAAGACTTTTTAAACGTTAATCAAACATATCTTTAATTGCTTGTAAAAGCATTTCCAATGCTTGTTTCTTTATGATTTTTTAAATTAGATTTTGTTTAGATAAAATTTTACACAAATACTTATAACAAGTTAAAATTGATTTTTTGAAGAAACTAAAATTATTTAACTTTTCAAAAATTAATTTAAATGTATACATAAACCATTTTTAATTCATAAAAAAATATTTTATTTTTTATTTCCTTTTTTATAAGGGCTTATAGAAAAAATTATACAATTTTTTTTATCTTTGTAAATCCTACAAGGTTAAGTGAGATTTAAAAATTCTAACAAAAATTTGCTTCAATACTTCTTATCTGAGTTTTTAATTATTTTTTTGGGTCTTTCAATTGATCCTTAAAATTTTATTTCGTTTGTATTATAATTTCAAAACAATTAATACGTAAAAAATTGAAAATATTATAAATTCATTCTTTATTTCAACTTAAAATTTTATTTCGTTTGTATTATAGTAATTTATTAATCAAAGCAAAAAATTTAAAATTATAATGTTCATATAATCAT
>JAMLFT010008386.1:0-13749 GCA_026544285.1 Pachyrhizus erosus | reverse complement strand
GAGATCATTTTGAAAAAATAATATTATCAGGATCAAAACAAATTTTTTTTACAAGAATAAAAATACATTTAAGCTAAATAAAAAATTAAATTATTTTAATTTAATAATTTATGATAATTCACAAATTGACGTAAGTTTTATTTCTTATCAAATAAACCTCGCTTATAATTGTACGAATTTTAATAAATTTAAATTAATAACTAAAATTGTATCAGTTGTTAAATTGAAATTAAAAAAAAAAAAATACTTCCATACCAAATTTCTCTCTCTATATGTACTATGAGATAGACATAGTTTGAGCGCAATATAATAAAACTGCTTTCACTGTAATTAAATAGTACTTACATCCATGCATTCACATTATGGAGTTTAGTATTCCACCGGGCATGAAAGGTTATACAGTATGTGTGTTGTCTTAATCCCTCTTAATTGCGTAATAGTTTTTAATTCAAATACATGTATGCATGTGTGTAGAAATTACATGACTTGGCATTTTGATTAAAAGCTTAATTATTTTATGTTGAGATTCATGTGTGATAATTGATAATCACATAGCAAAGACAAAAATTGGAAAACTATAGGATTAGACTTGCCTAGAACAAATATTACTGTGCGTGCCCCTTGAGCCTGCTGCAAGACCTTAATTAACTTGGGAGTTGGGAGCATCAAACAAGTGGCTATGCTACCGGCTCTGGCTGCCTCTTGAGCAAGCAGTGAAGCAGTGACTTTTTTGTTTTGGCTTTAGTCTTGATTTGGATTTTCTCAAAAGTTTCACCCCTCAAAATTAGAGGTAAAATTGTTGACCAGACTTTGCTGTATGTAGTAGTACTACTACTACTCCACAATTCATGTAATTAACTTGGTTACAAATTATGGTTATCAAACTGCAACTGGGTGTACACAGTTTTGCTGCGTATTTTTACCTGGTGGGTACATAGCACACAGCACCCACAACGTCACGTGTCATCTCGTTATGTCTGTCTGTCTGGGCATCAAAATCTGTAACATTAGCACGTCTTTTTTGTTGCTGATGCATGTATATTTAGGTAAACGACAGATTAACTTTATCATTTCAAATATCACTGGATTAAAATCGAAACTATTCTCAACCTAAATTGATTTTCGATTTCTTTTATTGCTGTAAAAGGTGAGAAGCGTCTACAAAGTAAAAAGAAAGGTCCAGTTATTTTTCAATTTGATTGTAGCATATTTTTATTTAAATTTGTAATAGATGTATCCTTAATCACTTCTAATTTTACATATATTTTTCGCTCTAAAAAGAGTGAAATTCGTCATAAATAATACAGGTAATAATGAATAACAATAGTGCATTTATAAAGGGAGAGTTTATTGTCTATATATAATTTTACTTATTTAAGTTATTATTAATGGTTTTTAGATAAGAATATTTGTGGTATAAAAAAAGAAAAGGATAAATAGTCATTTGAATTTTTGAAAGTGAGAAATGTTGTTACAACAATCCTTAAAGATAAGAAAATTGAAAATAATTTCTTATTTTGTTAAATAAATATCTAAATTTAATTATTTATTATTATTTTAATTTTTAAAAATATGTTAATATTTTCATTTAAGTTATGTAATTTTTTTAATTTTAGATTAAAATGAGTAAAAAATTATATTTTAAAGACGTTTGTTTTTCAACTTTATTGTTTTTAAAAATTAAAGTTACAGCATTTCAAGAAAACAAATAGTGTATTTATGAACTCAAAAGATCTTCTTATACCAAATAGTGTATTTATGAATTCAAAAGATCTTTTTATACCAAATAGTTTATTTATGAATAGTATATTTATGATTTCATTTATGAATTCAAAAGATCTTCTTATACTAATAGTATATTTATGAATTCAAGAAAACAAATAGTGTATTTATGAATTCAAAAGATCTTCTTATACCACAGTGTTTAAAGTTTTCTATCAACTATAATTAAATGTGTAAATTTGGTCAACAATATTTAGTTTTGATTGGAGTACTTCTTATAAAAAATAATTAAGATTTAGATCCTTTAATCAAATACATTATACATTAAAAAAATAATTTCTCATATGCACATGTACTTATACCGTATAAAAAGCAAATTAAAATCATTAACTTAAATTAATAATTTTCAACCCTGTAGATGCATAGTCAAATTTAATTTATTTTTCATTAAATAATAATCTATTTTTAGTTTTATTTAAATATATTGTCAAGGTAAAAAAAATTACACTATCTTATGTGATTTTAAAAATAATTATTATAAAAATTAATACTTTGTAATTATATGAAAATTCATAATTAAATGATAGCATTATATTTTTTCAATAAATCATTTACTTAAATTAATCCTCTTGAAAAGCCTTTTCTTTTAAAATTATTGCTCATAATAAAATCAATTTGAAACACACACTCTATTAATAGTTATCTAAAACATATTTGTTTTCTATTTCATTGTTTATATCACTCTATCACATTTACTATGTTACTCTCTTTATTCTTTTTTCGTTTTTCCTTTTCTATTGTAACACTTCAATTTTAGGTTGAGAATTTATCAGATAATTTTGAACCATCATCTATTTATAGTCCCAACTAACCACTAAGCAACCCGTATTTAAATTTTTTAATTTAAGAAAAAATATTGATTAGTTGTTATGTAAAAATAAACGAAATCATGAACTAATTAGTGCACCTTACACTTTCTCCAATTTTAGAGTGTAGGTTGAATATTTTTCCGATTTTAATTAACTAATTATTGTCCTGCTAGAAAGCCATAGGCAGGGAGTAGTTTAGGCTGCAGATTCATACAGTTCATGAATGCGAAACATACATTCCAATTCTAAACACCATCATCACGTCATTACTTTCTTCTGTCTCTTCCTCTTTTTACTGTGAAAAAATTCAACCAAATGTTCCATTTTCTTTGAAATTCCTATGAGCCTTAGAATTCTCTCTCAAATAACACGTGATTAATCACAAAATTCCACACTCAGCTAAATGCTGTCATGTAAACGTGATGCTCTTGGGCTAGCTACCTCTCTTTTGCATTTTTATCTATCCATTTGTCTATATAAACAAAATTTCATGAAATTACTACTGATTCATTGCCAGCTGCTCATTTCTGGCTTTGTTGGATTAGCTTTCAACATGTGCACATTTATGTCCTTTTACTATTTGGAAATGCTGCAAATTAAACGTGCTCTATAGTTGAGCAAAGTATCACAAATTATTAAGCTTACGAATTCATTCATAAAAGATTTTTCTAACTTCATTAGAAGCACCGAATTCAAATTTTGATATGGAGAATATTTGTGGCATATACAAGAAAGAAAACATATTTCGCAATAATAAACATTTAATAGAATGAAAATCAAATAAAATTAACTAGGTACGCATCTGATCAATTACTTTAACCAAGCTGCCTTGTTATAATTCTGTCGGTTGAGGTTAAGTAGAAACGTTTCAAAGAACATCAACTGAAAAAGGTAACTTATCTGAAGAACTATATATACAAACTCACATTAACGAATCTAATGGATTATTTTTTTAAAAATATTGCTTAGAATATTCTAGCATGATATATAAGGTGTCCATCTTTGACCACTTAGTTGTAGATGTATTGGATACATCTAGTTGATATATTTGTAATTTAAACACTGCTTGAAGTCCTTTGAAAATAAAATATGATACGGAGTATATATCCATGTGTCGATTATTGTGGCCAAGTTAGAATAGTTTTTATTATTTTCATGTTAATGATGTGTTGTCGATCTTAGACTTTGATGAATTAATATTGTCTAAGATGACCTAACATGAATCTCTTGAAACTGATGACTGACAATATGGGATAGTTTACACGTTGTATTTATATTTTTCATGGCGTGATTCTAGGCGTCCAGATTATATATACTATATAAACGCCCACAATTTTAGCCATATGGAGGGCTACGAAACCCAAAAGTTGGTTCCAATCTGCATCTTTATCTACTAATGGAAGTGGAAGCCATTTATATCAGAGATAGGTTGCCCACTTCATGGTGGATCGACATAGCTCTTTATAAAATAATACGGTTTAGATTTTACACGTGTTTGTGAATGTATTTTTACTTATTAATTTTTGTAATAAACAATATGTAAATAGGTAATAAATTAGGATTTAATAAAAATATTTTTACAAGCTTAGTTTGTTAAATACTTCTAAAAAATGAGAATATATCAACACTTACGATGAATGATAAATAATATACCCCTAGTTTTCCTTTTGAATGAGTATTTTAAGTTACATCTTAGGTTTGTTAAAGGTACTACAAAAAGTTTAATTTAGTAACATATTTCTAAAAAAAAATGAGAATGATGAATAATGGATTGAGTTAGGTTGATGTACCTTACAAGGATTAGGTCTTAGTTATGAGTGTCTTCAAAAGTAGGAAAGTCTATTCAATTTTTTAGTGGTGCATTGACTGTGTATATTGCATGAAATGCCACTGAATCCCAAGGCACCCCTTGTGCCCATCAATAATATCGGTCTTTGCTGATAAAATAAAAAATAAAAATGCTACTGATAGTTAGTATATATATGCAGTAGCATTTATTTCTTTTTAGTTTTTAAAAATATTATTATTATTATTATATATAAAATTATATATTATAAATTTTTAAAAATATAAAATGAGTCTAATTTAATTCTAAAAGCTAATTTATAGAATGATAATTATTCTTCACTTACATATATTATTTTTATCATATCACTGGTTTACGTAGAATCTTTAACATAAATGTTTATAAAAACATTTCTTATAAATCTTAATCAACCGTATTTAAGATTTAAGAGAGATTATTATTGCATAAACCTAATCAAGAAAATTTGTGTTACGTAAGAAACACAAAAAATGGCAGGGGTGTGATTATGACATGAGTTTGAGTTTGTGATGCCTCAAATTGGCTAGTGCGAGCTAGAAACAAACGTGTTATTAAATTTGCAAAATATCCAACCAATAAAGAAAGTATTAAATTGTTGATTCAAGTGGAGGGCAAGGGGTGTGATATCCCTATACTATTTTCCACTTGAAATCGAACTCATTTCCAGTAGGTTTGACCAAAATTTGGGTCATTAAATAAACCAACAACGAAAGATACCAAATATCGCTCATGCTTCATCACATGCATGTCACAAGCATTGTACTCACTATATCGAATACGTATAGGACGGAAAGAGTTCAGTTCATACCCTCAAAACAAAAGGGACAAAAACCCCTACCCTTGAGGGACAACACCATATATATTGTTTATTCAACAGACTTTCAAACTATTACATCAGCTGAAAACAACAGGGCACGTATGATTGTCTCTCAACATGGGAGGCTCTCATCTTACCAAAGTCATGCACCTAGTTTATAGGTTGCATTAATTTTGCATGTAGATCTTTCATTGCTTAATTAAGATCACTACCCGCCGGAGTGTTTGGTATATTTGTCCTTAATCAAATTTTGACAATCAGAAGGCATGTACTTTCTTGCACTTTCGTCGTAGTCAAGTCCTTCCCTTTTTTCCTTTTTCCCTACACCTTCAGTTACCCTACCACGTATATATGCTGCCTTTTTAACAATCTGATTATCAAGTTTGAAAATGCTTGAGAAGAACCCTGATGAAATACAAATATAAAAGTGATGTCATACATTAAATACAATTTCATAAATTTAATTTTAGAATTGAAATGACATTGTCAAATTCTTAATAAATACATAACAAGATAATCCTACTGTTGAGTGGCTAGTGCCATGAGACATAACTAGAATATTGTTAATACAGAAAATGTTAGGTATACAAATATAACGTTATTTTGTTAATTAAATTAGCAACATGGCGTCGATAAACTCCTCACTCGTGTTCGAGAGATTTGAGAATTTACACAAATTATAGGTGTTCATTTAGAGGAGAATGGGTTCAAAAGTTTTATTTTTTCTTTTATATATATATATATATTAATGGCTTCGTTTGATATTCCATATTATATATTAATTTAGTTATCAAATAACATTGCATAAATTTAATATTTCACGTCAACCTTTTCATTAATGATTAAGGATGAGTTGAATTGGCGTTGAGTTCCATTCAAAACTGATCTTTTTTGAGAAGCTCGTCCACATTGAATGCATGTCGTAATATGAGATTAAAGCAAAACAAACACGAACTAACTTGTTATAAAATTGCTACTTTTAGTGGCCAATTTGTTTGGCACACACTTTGAGAAATCAAAATAATACAAATTGGAATTATATATTAAATAAAAAAATTGTAAAGATAGCATATACTTTTCTTAAAAAATAATCTTATTTTTGTTTTTGATGTAAAAAGATAATTTTATTTTAATGGAATAATATAATCTAAATTATTAAGTGGACCAATATAGAATTTCATTCTCTTTAAAAAGATAATTGTCAAAGATTATTGGTATTCATTTATTATTTATTGAATTCAACTATAATTAGCATTAACTAAAAAAATTGTTGAAAACTTAGAGTTAATTACAACCGAATAATTACAATTCAGGTTTTTCTCTCTATTTTTGCTTTTAAAAATTGATCACTTTAACAACTTGATGTTCATAATATATTCTTACACGATGATTTGCATGAAGATGTCTACATGCAATTGGCACTAGGTTTTAGACATCGGAAAGTATTAGTTATTTAATAAGTATACCAAATTATATAAGTAATATAAAATAAAGTTTAAGTATTGTATTTATATATTTTTTTTTAATATTTAATAATATATACATTTTTATTTAATGATTAACAAAAAATGATTATCTGAAATAGTGGTGATTAAAATAAGGTTAACGATGAAAACTTTTTCATAAAACTATTAAAAGGATTTTTTTTTTTATTTTAAAGATTTAGATTGTGAAAAAGAAATACAAAAATAATGATAAAAGGTATTGGGTTCGATTTCACTAAACTACTCTATCATGCACAATGAGCTATTAATCAATGTTTATCATTTTGTGATCACCAATTCATAAATATACTTAAATCTTAATTTCTTTCAAGAAGAGCCTAAGTCATATGATTAAACTATTAATCTCTTGTATAACTTGACCATGTTACTTGCTTTAAGAAAATGAGTTAAAGGTGACTAATGAATTTTGTTCTATTCTTAGATACAAGACCTATTAGATGTTTAATTCATAGCTCAAATATATTTTTCTATCACTTTTAAACCATAAAATCAAGAAAAAAGACTATCAATCTAGAACAAGCATTAAGTAAAAAAGAAATCATGTAACAGTTAATAACAAACATGTATTAATAACTCAAAAAATATACATAAGTTCAAGTTTAGTTACATCAAACCCCACATTAGGGGATCCTAGGTACTCATGGATGAAAAAAGCATAAAAACGATGAAGATAAAATGAAGATGGAAACAGAGACTTGGTAAAAGTTCCACGTAGCTCTATTTTTCACAATCTAGGTTAGAGAAGACTTTGTGTTGTTATGCCAAAAAGTTCATTTTATTGCTTTGTCTTTGGTCCATAAAGTGTCAGCATCATAATTTTTGCCTAAAGAGTCATAATTCTCATTGGGTTAGAACTTCATTAATGATCATTATAGCACTTTAGCTAGGCGCCCCAAAATGTCATGTTGAACTAAAGTAATTTCCAAACATGAGGTGTCATTGTCTATTTTTAGCCCATTGAAAGTGATTTCTAATTATGTTAGAACTTTTCTAAAAAAAAATTGAAGCTTTATGATTTATTTTAGCTAGATGAGAACATAATTCTAATTGAGCGAAAATCAAACTTTCTACTTTGATCTTGATATTGAGTTGCTCCAAAATCTAATTTTAATTTTTTATGTATCAAAATGGATAAAAACATATAATTGTATCTAAATTTCTAAATTACAAACTAAATTTTTAAATACTTATATTTTAACTAAAATTGAGCCAAACATAATTTTAAATTAGGTTAAATAAGATAATTAATCTTATACACACTTAAATAAGTGGGCATAAAATACCATTATTAAGTAGAGCCCTTTGTTTATTTCCATCTTATGAGATTGGTTAAGGATTTTTTATACAAACATTTCAAATTAAAAACTTAGGGTACTTGAAATATTTTTTAGGTATTAAAGTTGCAAAATCAAATCAAAGTTTATTTTTATCGTAACAACATGTTTTTGACATCATATCTAATAGTGTTCTTATTGTCATCAAGCCTATATCCTTGTCCATGGAACAAAATATGAAATTATGTTCTTCTGATGGTACTATTTCACCTAACCCTACACCATATCATTGTCTTATGAGTTGTCTAATTTATCTCATAGTAATGACATTGTCTACCTTGTCAGCATTTATGTTAATTCATGCATGTACTCCTTGTCAACCACACATGAGTGTTGTTTGCCTTTGTCGTTATCCAAAGTCCACACATGACCAAGATTTTTTCTTTCCTTCTGATTCAAATTTATATTTCAAAGGTTACTATGATTCACATTGGGCTAGTTATATAACCACTTGGAATTCTACTATAGGTTACTTCCAATATAGTTTCCTAAAAGATAAAGAGTGATCTCTCATTCCTCTGCTAAAGTAGAATAAAGAGTCATGATCAATGCAACTTGGAAAATTACTTGGCTCTCATATCTTTTAAATGACATTGGTTTATCTCCTTCTATACCAAAATCATTGTTTTGTGACAACTAATATATGTTTTATATTTCCTCAAATTTGGTATATCACAAATCCACACATAGAAATTGATTGTCACATTATTCACGAAAAATTTCTTCTAGCCTAATCCAAATTATGAAGGTCAATTCTACAAATCAAATTTCTTATTTTTTTACCAAATCCTTGGGGCAAAGATCAACTTGTGCAAGTAAAGAATGATGAGTTATCCAACTTACACAATCGGTATTAAGAAGAATGTTATCAACAACAAATCACCAAACAAATCAATCAAAATTATCTTTATTTTTTGTTGGTTCTATTTTTATTATTACGATATGATTTTCTTTATTTTGATTTTGTATGTTTCCTTTAATTTCTCTTTTGTAGTCCTTCTTACTCAACCTCTATAAATCAATTGAATATAAAATATTATTCTATCAAATTATTCTATTCCACACTTCGTTACAAATATCATATAAAATTATGCATATAAGTAATTCATTCATGTGACCTATTAAGATATAATTAAATTTAATACTAAATAAAAAAGTGATTTTTTAAAAAATAAATAAATACATATAGAAATTTTCTATGGTAAAGATCCAAGGTTCGGTCATTAATTAATTGTTATAAAAAATTAAGAATCTCCAAGTAGTAGGTTATCTTAATACCTAAAAGTTTGGCCAATTTGCAAATATAGAATAACATTATTTCAAAATTAGTAAGGTTATGCATGGATAACGGTAGATGAGCTACTTGCCCTTGCAAGCATAGTACAATCCACATGATCTCATAGAATCTTACAAAACAAAGGACATTATCTTCAATTGGCTACACAAAGAATAACTATTAGATTAATTACATATAAATATAGCACCTGAAATTAATTAAGCTCTCAAGATATTCATCTCGTATTTAAATTAGCATGTTATTTACTTTTTTAAAATTCCATAGGTATAACAATATTGGAACACCAAATCAAATTACTCTACAATCAGTGAAAACCAATGGAAACTTCCTTTTATTGAAGACAAAGTTGTCCTGTAGATTCACCGTTACTCCTAGTTTAGTTATTTGATTTGAGGATGATACACTCGATTTCCCTTTCAATGTGTGCGGCTTTCTAAGAGGCAAGTTGATGACAAAGTTTAAGGATTCTACAACTCAAGATACCACTGCAAATGAAATCAGATAGCTAGTGAGATAATTTAATCATCAAAGTGACTAAAGGTAAATAATTTAAGGATAATTCTTAAACTATTGATAAATGTTTGTTCATAAAATTCCATTGTAAATGACTTCATATAAAATAAAATATTCCTATATACTCTTAATTTATTTTGCAAATAAAAAATTAATGATTATCGTTACAATTATTAGAAAAAGGATAAATGGACATAACATGACTTTTTAGATTTTTTACAAGTCAAATACATTAAACAACTTAAACACAAGGATGTTCCAACCATTATATATATATATAATTGATGTTGCTCTACTCATATATTAACATTGTGTAAAACAATTTATTGAGCTAATGCACTAATTTGAAAAACAATGTAAAAGTCTATTTATTTGAGATCAATACCCTAATTAAAAATTTATAGAAGGTATAGCAATTGAACTAAATCAAAAGACTCATTCATTCTTAAATGATAATCCCATCACAATTCAACCAAAGAGAACAGACACATCTTATAATTAAGATGAGCCTTGATTAATCCTAACATTAGTAGAAAAAATTGTATATAAATGTTAAACCAAGCATACTCAATACCAAACTTGGCGTGTCAACCTACAAAGTAAGCGGCAAATACTGTGAGTCTTTTAAACAGTTATCACATAAAACATTCAAATCTAATTAATTCAGCCGTAGGAATTTTTTCCTGCAAAATTTGCCATGAGAGCTAAATTAACTTCACAAGTTAGACACTTCCAAAAGTTTGAATAATATTCCAATGTCTTGATTTAAATATAATCTTTGTGAAGTTCAAAACTGATTTTCTAGTTAAACATATGCTAACGTAGAGCAATAAACACTAGCCATCAACATCAAGAATCCAAAATTATTGGAGTCTTGTTCAAATTAACTCATTCGGAGATGACTGCTTCCGGGCACTAAAATCCTTATATCTAGATCTTAAGACTTTTTTTTTTTCAACAACCCATCTCCTTCCTTAAGCTATCTTCACCTCCGTTTCGTTAAGAGGTATAATTTAAATCATATAAATTTGTAACTCTAAGGCCTCTTACTTTTCAGCATATAGACAAACATCTTCTTTATGCTATCTTTCTTTTTCCTTCACCTCCACACTGAAGACAATTTCTTTAAATTTGACTAGGGATCTCTAGCACCTTACTTGGGATACTAAAGAAGAAGCAATAACATAGAGGTATTTTATTGAAAAATGAGTTAATATGACTCATTCTCTATCCAGGGAAAAATGCTTATTTTGTTAGAATGTTGTGGATTATGATAGTCTACTTATTATATTAGATTTTAGATTACTAATTATATAAATAAAAATTGTGATATATAATTTATGTGATTATTGTGAAGTTTAATTTTTTGCAGCCACATTTTTTATGGCTCTACATTGATATATTTTCTCCCTAATTTTTAAAAGTGAGTTTCCAAACCCACATTGAATACTTTATTATAAAATTGAGATCTCACTATATTAATTTAGTATTTTCTAATAAGAATTCTTAATATTGATATTGATACATTAAATTAGTAGGAGAAAGTGCATTATTGATATGTCTTGTGACTTAACTGTATTTTGTTACCATGTATTGTTATATGTATTTTTGTGATTATATGTCAACTTCATGCAGACTTTAGTCCTTAGTTCGATTCTATGTGGTAAGATATATAAATATTTG
Organism: Pachyrhizus erosus; assembly: GCA_026544285.1. Lineage (NCBI taxonomy): Eukaryota > Viridiplantae > Streptophyta > Magnoliopsida > Fabales > Fabaceae > Pachyrhizus > Pachyrhizus erosus. The sequence goes on along the minus strand of JAMLFT010008386.1, from coordinate 2,184 downwards.
CTAAATCTCAATAGGTGTCCTAATTATATGATAAGGCCTTTTGTTAGAAATATACTTTGATTATTTTGGTTTGAAAAAAGATTTATTGTGCTCACTTTGACCAACATTCAATGTTGAATAAGGTAGAAGATTTATAAGTATTTTGCATTCATGATGTCAATACTCCAATCAATTATGATTTTTCTACATTGTTAAGTGCTTGTAATATTGTTGTTTAAACATATTGTTGTAAATATTTAGTTATTAATTAACAGTTTGTAGTTATTAATCTTTAGTACTCTTTTATTTTAAGTGTTTATATTGTTGACACTTACTTATGGATCTTAATTTTATTTGGGCAATTACAGTAACTTATTTTTTAAAACTCAAATTAATTAAATGGAAAATATTATAAATTGTATGTTGGTTTAGTCAAGTATTACTATAATCAGCTTAAACTAGCTGCTATGATTAGAAATCAAATTCTTTATTGGTTTAGATCATGTATTATATTAGACATGTGTGGAACTGTGTTAACATTAGCAAATTGGTCATGAACACAAAAAATTTTGTAATTTATGAAGTAACTTTACTACCACACCATTTCACTTTATTAGTATATATATATATGTCAAATATAAAATTATATTTTATTATCTATATTATTATAGATTTTATCAATCCATATAATTCAATTAATCATTCATTGGTTCGATTAGTCACCTGGTACTTCAGCTAAGTTTATGATTGGTCTAATTTTAATAATGTTAGTTTAGTCTAATTATGATTAGCCTTTAAATTGGTTATTGTAAAACCAACCGTGACTCTTCCATGAATATCTTCACCAGTAGGTGCTCAAGCAATCATAAGATTTTACTTCTATTATTGACTAACTTTACCTTAGTGTAGGTCAATCCTTCTCACAAATGTGGGACAGCATGGTTCATACAAAACCTCAACATAGATTCGTCATCAAGAATTTTTGGATGAGAAGGTTCATCAATGAATGGATTAACAATTGATACCTAGGGCTTAGTAGGTTTAGGAACAACATCTAGCTCCTATATGCATTAGCAAGCAATGTTGTCTCAACCTCTTTTTTTCTGTAAGTTAAAGTAATGGGCGGTACATGCACAACTCTAAATGTACTTGAACCATTAATGTCTCTATTAGCAAAGTCTTCTTTGAGAACTCCCAAGTCATCTACAACTACCTAATCACATATGTGATAAAATATTGTACCTATAATAGTATAAAGGAAAGAAAGTTCAATAATAAGTAATAAAGTTTAATAAAAATAACAAGATTTAAAAATAATCTTTTTATACATAACAAAAACTCATGTTCATTTTGTATTAATAACAACAAAAACAAGTTTTTGTTACATCTATTAATACAACAAAATAAATAAAACGAAAACAAGTTTAAGAGTAGGTTTCACATACAATAGAACTCAAACTGCTTCAATTGGGTGGGAAATGTGAGCAAGGGAGAAGTAGAAAAGTAAAGGCGAGAGGAATTTTAAAATGAATTTAGGTAGGAGAACATGTTGAGTGTAATTTGATCCTTTTAAAAATCTAAATAGAAAAGAGTGTAAAAATAACATGGACATAACTAATAATTATTGTTAAACTATTTTTACAAGTTTAAAATAAAACTAGAATGTACTCATATTTTTACAAGTTTAAAATAATTATTATCGCATATTATTTTTTATGTTATTTAATCATTAATTTATATAGATATTTCTTTTATAATGTTTTGGTCGTTATCTATCAAAAAGATATATATATATTGTTTTGTATTTTTTCAATTTGATATTTTGTAAAAATGTTACATCTGTGTACCTATAGACATAGATAGACAAAAAAAAAATACATTCTAAGTTTAAAAAATTATATGAATAATATTATAAACACACATAGTTTATAAATATGTCAATAATACAAAATTATTTTTAAATAAAAAATATGAAAACTATCTCATATTTTAAGTAGTATATAATAAATGTATGAAACTTTAACATTAAACATGAAATTAATGGGCATGGACACTTTTTAGAAGAAAAAAAATCAAGAATGCTATATATGTATTTTTTTATCTGATAATTTTTAATAAATTTTTAAATTTATATTTCAAGTAATCTTAATAAATTTTTTCTTTAAATTACCTTATAAACATAATTATTTCTAATTTTCAAAAGAA
>JAMLFT010008385.1:0-13752 GCA_026544285.1 Pachyrhizus erosus | reverse complement strand
CGATCTATCACATCATAGAACGAAGTAAATAATTTTAATTATTAATAAAAAAAATCATATATGATATTACATATTAAATCATAGATATATTAAAATATTAAATATTAATTTTTATTAATAATTAAAATTAATTAGATCAACTCTAATGTAACATCTCTTTTTAAATTCTTAAGTAAGTCACATTTATACACATTATATATTTTTATCTTTTTATAATTTTAAACATCTTATAAAGAACTAACCTCTAAAAAATTAACTAAACATATCAAACCAATATATTTTATATATAAAAGAAAGTGACAATAACCCAACCACTCCATTTACAAGGACCGCTTCTTATTTAAGAATCGTATATATTTCTCATAAGAACTTGTACTACTGCAACACATTGCTTCAATTAAGTAGCAATACTCATATATAGAATACTGTGTCAGATACTTGCCCTCCACTTGCTCTTATACAATATATGATTATATCAATTTTTCATTTATGACTAAAATCATGACATTATGAAATAAAGTAAATAATTTTATTGATTAATGAAAAAATTAACTATCAATATTACATATAAATACATATAAAATTATAAATATATTAGAATATTAACTGTTAATTTTTATTAATAATTAAAATTACTTGTTTTATGTTTACTCGCTTTTTGATTGATTCAAATTCAAAACTAAATTGTTAGAACTTTCCCACTTAAACCATTATATTTGTTTTTTATTAAGATTTTGGGAGTTGAGGAAATGTTACATAATTACAAATTTTTTTTTTAAGTTTTTTAATATCATATACAATAATCCTACACATGATTAAATTGTAGTTATGATCCTTTTGCAGGTATGAAATAAACGATAAAACATCTCTTTCTTTCGATGCTAACACATTTATATCCTAAATTAAACATTAACTAAAATACTCCTCAAATAACCATTTATTCAACTACTCCCCAAGATTCTCTACAAGATTAACCTAAACAACAACAAACTTCTTTTTTTATCATTACCTAATAGAAAGAAAGTTTGCATAGATTTATAATCAAACCTAACTTGGTAGTGATGATTTAGTTGAGTAATAATATGTGTATTACTGAATTATCTATACCCACCTAAATTAGTGGCTAACTATATAGTTAACTTTATTTTAATAAGTGCTAATGTAGTTAATCCTAATAATTTGTTAGACAAAATTAATTATTATTAAATATTTCAATAACATTATAGTATGCTATTATTTGTAAATCAAAATTAATCATCAATAGGTACTTCAGTAATTTCATAATACTATTAATCACTAATCAATATTTATACAATCTTATTTATTTATTTTTAATTATTCATAAAACAAAATTAACTATACTTTCATTTCTAATTAATCATGTCATAATCATTAACCTCATGTTACTATTAATCACTTGTAAGACAAAATTAATCATCATTCAATATTTCAATAACCTCGTAATATTGTTAATCACATGAATATTTATATATTTAATATTCACTTTTAATCACTTACAAAACAAAATTTAGCATATTTATATAAAATTAACCATTAGTTCATGCGAACGCCAAGTGTACATAACCCAGTCAGCAGTACGCTTCTCTTTTCCTTTTCTTTTAGCAATTACTAGGTGATCAATTTCTTCCGTTTGCGTAAACAGGCAGTTTTTTAAGAAAAGAAAATACGAAATTAATGGAACTGTAGAAAGCAAAGTTCAAGTGTAAAATGAATCGTTGAAAAAAAATTTAAAAACTAGAAAATGTTTCACTTTCACTGGTACATGGGGTTTGGTGTTGCAAATATTCTTAATTTAGTCATTCATCATGAAAATGAGGCTAGCAACTAACACTGGTTTCTTTTCCACACCCATTAATCTGAACCTTACATATTTTCACCACTGCCAAACAGTTCACACAATTGCCTCCCTCCACATCCTTCCAGAATGGTAGTTTTCCACAGCTACTAGTAGAATGGGTAGCAGTGACTGGGCTACTGTCAAACATGCTATGTAACAATCTGATTCAGGCACAGATGACACGGCCTAAATGCATGATAGCTTCCATATCCACAGAACATTAGAGAGAATGGAAGGCTTGTTACTACTACTCAAATTAATATTCACATACAGGGGAAATTCAACCCATGTAATGGAACTTGACTCTAAACGGCTACCCTTTGAACAACTTAGAATCACTAAAAGAAAATTGATAATATACATTGAGATTCTAAACCTAACTCTCTTGATCTGGACAACCATAGGAAATGGATTCAGGCCGGAATTTGAGCCGTACCAACTGCACCATACAGCACAGCAGCACAGCAGTACTTACCTCAAGGACTAACTAATTACATAATATAAGCAGCTTTTGGATGATGGCCAAAATACATAGCCAAAACCAATACAATTTCATTCAAATCCCAGAGACAAATATCAGCGGATACACTTGATGTCATGCACTACCACCAATGAAAAGATTGAAGGCATAAAAGTTCCTGATCTGATATAACCACCACCAATTACCTTCGCCTTGCGACATTGGCATGTTGATTTGCTTTACTATCAATTCTGATCCTGTCCGCATACATGGGAAGGCGAATTATCTCACTTATTTCATTCAACAAGTCATCCTCAGTGATGTTGTCTCTTATGCTTCGCATCACCTATAATGAAACAAGTAAATAGCTGAAGGCAAGTACAGATTAAGAAAGGGAAATTAGAGAATAGGAGTTTGTATTAGACCTTCCTGTAAGTATTAAACTCATTCGGAGTTGATTTATCTGTTCTGATTCGCATAAACTTCCATTCCAGTTTATCAAAATCCCAAGAGCATTCTATGATCTTTCCAGAATAAAGTGAGGGATCTGAACCATCTGCTGAGTTCAAGTTTTCAGTAAGCAATTGCAACAAGTCAAACAAATAAGATAGACTAGTAAATGCACACACTATAAAACAAGTCAGTCAAAATAACATCAGAAAAGAGGACAAAATCATTCAATGAATAGTATTACTAAAGCACTATCCCAAACAAAAAAATATAACTGCATCTCTCTGCAATCCGCTTTTTGCTGGGGGGCTAGTTATTGCTTATTGTTATGAAAATTGCCAATCTCAACTACAAATTATAATATAAACATGTGTCACTCAATAAATAATACCAAGACTCAATAGATTTCCTATTTTACAAAGAAGCACAGCAAAGAATGAAGCATGAATAAAAATTATATCTATCAAAATAGAATGAGTTGGACAGATAAATTTGCTGACCTGTGAATTCAACCCTATTCCCTTCCAAGAGTTTCTTCTTTCCCCGTTCATAGAGAAAAAGTAGCTCACGATCCCCGTCAACCTGTCAACTTAAGCGACTACAAATTAGTTTGCTGCATCAAGCTACAAACTAAAACTCACCAAGACACATCAAAAGTAATATCCCAACACCATATAAAACAAGGTTATGAATGATGATACCACCTCAAAAAGAAAATCAACTGAATTCAGATTAGCATATTTCCACTTCAAGAGTCCTTCGTGAGTACGTGGTATATAAGGATCATCCCAACCCTGGTAATCAATATTGTCAGTAACAACCTCCATCGAGTCCAATAACAAAAGAAAGCAGAAAAAACACCATGATCATTATCAAGGATTTGGAAGAAGGAATGAACCATGTGCCTGACCGACAAGATAGTCTAGGTACAAAAGTCCCCTTCTTTCTCAAATCATTTATCAAACCTCACATCAGGCTTCAGCCACAATGACATTCATAATCATGCTGATTATGTTGCAGGAGTATGTATCAACAGAGATCCAGAGATTTTAAGCAGCAGCAAACAAAGGGACAGAAAAACAGCAAAGCAAATAAAAAAGGTGACTTGCCAGCTTGGTACAGAACAGAAAATCCCTTTCCTATGTTCAAAACATTGAAAGGGATAATTGATCACAACCTACCTGAAATATGAGACCATCTGCCTCATGTGAGAGTCTTTTAATGAATTCCTTTAAAAGCTTTGTGACAGTAGAGAGCAGCCAAAAATCTTTCCTCCTTACCTAAACAACATCGCAAGCATATTATAGTGAAGCCCCAAGAGGAAAATAAAGTGAAGCATAAAGTATTTTATGACCAATTAAGGTTAGAGATCCATGCCCTGAATGGTTCCAGATCATATCTATAGTAAGGATTTCTGCTCTGATATATATGGTGTCGTTCATGATTCCTGGGTTCAATCACTTCTTTCTCAAGCATCTTCCACCGTTCATAGAAGGGTCGCTGCACCAAGTTTGAGCAATAATCATACACAGCTACAAAAACTTCATATTGAAGACTCAAGGATGATCAGAAAGAAAACAGAGAAAATAGCACTACAAATAAAAAAATGGAAAACTATTCAAACATTTCAAATTATAATTTGTCAAACCATGGCTTTCCACAAACATTTTAACTTCTAACAAAGCCTCATCAAAGTTTCACCATAGTATTATTTAGATAAATTGACTCGACAAATGAAAATGTGAATTCAATACTACAACCAATACATATTGACCATTCAACCTTTATTGACCTTATTCAGAAGTTTCAAATGAGTCATTCATAAGAGGTGGCTTGATGAACCTAAAAGGAACTATACGCCCTAGCAAATACAATAATAACAATAATAGCCTTATTCTATCCGACTAGGTGAAGTTGGCTACACAGGTCACACAATGTCTTTAGGTTCAATTAAAAACCAAATTCTCAAGAATATTACTCACCATGAGATCCTTTTTCAATAACTTCCTCTAGTGTCATTCTTGCTGCCCCCCTCCCCCAAATCGTTTTTCTCAAGAGTAAAAACCAAGTGATTCCTTAATAGGTGTCACACACCAATATCTCCTTGTATACAATCATTGGATCATGTCCTTTCTTGTGTGACTACACATCCACCTTAACATATTCATTTTTGTTTCTCCCACTTTTTTCCACTTATCCCTTTAGAGCCCAACAGTCACTATTATAATGTATAGTAGGTTGTTTAGTAATACAAAAAAACTTTCCTTTGAGCTTCATAGTCACAAACAGCCCCCAATACCTTTCTCCATTTTAACCACTCAGCTTGTATCCTCTGAATTATCTTCATTAATTTCACCATCAATTTGTAATATTGATCTCATATACTTAAAAAACTTGTGCTATGACATCCACCAAGCAATCACAAATAATGTTTTTTATTAATAATTCTGTCAATGATATGAGCAATTTGTTTTTACAATAGATCTTGATTCTGCTAGTATGGCTAAATTTCTGTAATTTCTTTTCTAAAGATGAACCTAAATTAAGAAGAGAGAAAAAAAATAAACAAACTTTATATTGCAATCAAAAGAAAGTGTGGTTTATCTCGCTACAATAAGCACAAAGCGAGACAATCTAGTGGGACATTAGTTTAAATTCATCTTCGAGTTCTCAGATGACAATGAGAAATTATTTAGTTAAGCACAAGTTCTTGAAATTAAGAAAGGAGTTGGGCTGCATAACAATTTTAGTATTTTTCAACAGTGCAATACAAGTTATAGATAGTGGCAACCACAAGTGATTTCCCTATCCCCAACGTATGAACCAATATTAGTCTAAAACAGAAAAGAGATCCCCAGTATTAATTTGTGAAAGTACACATAAGCCAAACCTCTATTACTGATACTTGGTTGATTGCCATTAGATCATATATAAGGTATCTTCTCTCCTGTTTCTGTGAATCTGGCAATGTATCAATAACCATCTCACCATCAAGTAATGTGTAGTGGTGGGTCTTCTCGCCCAAACCCTTAAAACCCAAAGATAAGAAAATATTAGTTTGTGCATCATTAATTTCAAAAGAGATCTTGAGAGAAATTCTATATCTCTGTTGCATAGTGATCTCTTATTTATAGTATCACTACAATTAATCAAGGAGCTCATTAAGAGTCAATATGTAGCTCAGCCTAATCCCAAGCTAATTTACATCAATCATAAAAACAATCATTGGTGGCAGTATTTGCCTATGTGCTATATATAACACTCCCTCTCAAGTATATAGTTCATATGCATGAAGCTTGTTACAAGTGATGAACTTCTAAGGGTATTTGAAAATGCTCAAGTCCAAATGAAGGGGAACATCTAGGGTGAACAGGAACAATGCTTATGCAGCAAAGTTGACAAAATTGGGTGGGGTGTGGAGCTTTCAGATGACAGTGGCATTGCAGGTTATGACCAGTAATACCTTTCCATTTCTGTCAAGGATTACTGGTCATCAGAGGTGGCTCCAGTGGTAACAAGTATGGCACAACTGTTGAAAACCAATAACAAGAGGGAGGAAACAGGGAAATGGGGAACAGAGTGAGCAATGCACAATCCAAATGAAGGGAGAGACTGCACACTGATCTCTTTTTTATAGTAGAATTATTACAAGCAATCAAGGAGCCAATTAGAAGCTAATCATTAGCTAACATACAGCCTTATCATTACATAATTTTCAGTGATTACCTCAATTATAGTTGACAATGATATTAAGAGCATCTCCAGCGGTAGTTCTTACCAGGTTTTTAAGCACAAGTATGAGTTCTTATCCAGCTTCAACATTAGAGGAGACTGAGTTGGAAGCCTTGATGTAAGACTGGTTCTTATATAAGATCGATTTTTAATATTAAAATAGTTTTTTAGCACAAAGTATAAGGATGTAGGTAATACGTGGGACTTAAAATTTTCTTTAGTGGTTTCACAACTGGAGTTAAATATACTGATGTTCTTAAATCTGTTATGGCATAATAGGACCCACCAAAATGAGTTACGAACCAAAGAAAGGGTGCAGCATTAGAGATGCTCTAACACATGTAAAATCTATGAATTAAATTAAATCGGCTCAAACCCACATTATCAGAAATTTCAAATATAAAGTAACACACGCACATCATTTGTACTTCTGCAAGGAAACCTCATTTGGACCCTTCGAAAATTAAAACCTCTATCAATCAAGTAACATCCATCCATTGTTATCAGCATCATATATCTTGTTCCATCTGCTTTCCATGTTGCATAGTAATAGCGTTGGCGTAACAATTGCAAATTATCCCTGCATGCCAACAAAATTTAATACAAATTTATGGAACCAATTGTCAGAATAATAGGGAACAATGTTGTGAAATCAATACAACTAGTAATCTACAAATCTTCAATAGTGCATGAATAAATTACAACGTCAGCAAGAGATTTAGTTGTTGATACAACAGCAACAACAAAAGAGATTTAGTTTTTGGGTTTGCCCTTCAGGCACATATTATGGAATAAAAAATAATTAATTATGATGTGCAACCAATTAATATTTGCTTCTATAAGTAGTTAATAAAGAGGAATAAATATTATTTCTATGGCATTTGTAGGGTGTTTTTACTGCTCTCCTTAACCAATTCCCTCAGGGCACTTGTTAGGAAGACCCTGTTTTTATTTCTATACTCACGAGTCTCACGTTAACAAAACACTTCACTTTTATAGTAAAGGCAAAAAAACTAAAAGCAGCTCACCAATTACAATTATTAAAAAAAGTGTGACAAAATATTTGGTGATAAGTTCATGTCTGTCAACTATCCAAACATCCTATGCAGAATCTGATTTATTTGAAGAAAATACAAATGATGGATTTCCTCTTACTGCAGCCCTCCTCTCACAAATGATACAGAAAAGTAATACAAAGATGATGGCTTTAATTTTCTGGTAGAATATGGAGGTATTTAAGAAACCATTCCGTTACCTATTTTATATGCAACTAATAGATAGGGTATAAACTAGTTATATTCAATCTCGACACAAGAAGATAAATGTCAGGCTATAATTAAAGGTCCTGTGAAAATTAACCGCTGGACAAATTCTATGGAAAGAAATACTTTTTTATATTATCCTCAATGTCACACATTAATCATTTTTCTAGACAAAGTAAAAAAGTGCACATTAGCAATACTATGCACAAGCATGTGATTGGTCAATGCAACAAATACAAGTTCAGTAGCAAAAGAAAAAGCAGTGACAAATTCAATATATAATTATAATTGAAGATATCAAATCACAATATGTTAATGGCTCAGATAAAAAGAACCTGTTGAGAGAAACTGGGTGTGAACCTGGAAACTGTGTGTGTCCCCTGGGCTGCATACCAATAATTAGCAAATAACTATGCCAAGCATAGGAGATACATGAAGTAAGAAATCATAAAGAATAAAAGGAGAAAATAAAATCACATAAACAGCTTTTGAAAGAATACCACAAATAAAGCAAAAGTGTGACAAACAAAAAGATATAGGACCAAATGATAGCATAACAACTAGCAGCAGAATACTTACCATCAATGGCCTTTATTGTAATATAATTGAACAAAAACTGGAATGATACAATGAAGTCATAAAACTCAAACATTTTAATTTTAAAATGGTCCTCAAATCTAATCTAAGCAATAAAGTGCATGAAAGACCACCATCTAAAAGGCTTACCCCAACACCCAATTTAAGTGTTTGATAACAGAACTGACGCAATGCATCTTGCTGATCAGTAGGTATCTCATCTCCTAAAACATCATCATTTGTCATTCTAGCATCTGTGTCATGGTTCTCCTGAGAACAAGAAATATGTCAAGTATAAAACAAGCAAAATAACTAAGTCCAATATTTCTACATGAAATCAAGCAGCACATAAAATATTCAGAGAGATAATAAATCTTATCTTACAAATCTGCAAATTGTTAATGCATAACTGTAAACCATACAAAGGACTTGACATAAAAGGGTTAAACATGTTTTAGTCCCTATAAATAGTGAAAAGTTCATTTTTAGTCCCTCATTTTACAAAATGTGTCAAAAGTGAACCCAGTTATAAATTTCATTAATGATTTTGACCACTTTGATACTCATTGACCCTAACTCTAATCGTGTTGGTTTGATTCTTCTTCATCATGTTCTGGCGATGGTAGATTGATTCATCATTTGTTTTAGGTTGGAGTCACTTTTGGCACATTTTATAAAATGAAAGACCAAAAACGAAGATTCAAAATACAGGGACTAAAAACAAAGTTTTCCATATTTATAGGAACTAGAAACATGTTTAACCTAAAAATAAAATAAGATTTAAACCAAATCCCTCTAGAAGATCACAAACCCATTCAACTAGCATGAGAAAATAGCAAAACCCAAAATATCAAAATTCATTATTAGAATTATCCATACCTGCAAATCAGGCCCAGGTACTCCATCATCATCATCATCTGGAACAGCTTCACCATTGAGATCAAATTCAGAAGATCTCTTCCACTCAGGAGTAGGAGGACAAACTACCATTTCAGGCTTTTTCTCGTGATAAAATGTGTACAATGCATCAATATAATCAGGTTTGTAGATTCCCGGAGGGCGAGCTTCAGAAAATATTTTTATTGCCTACAAAATGGGCCAACCAAGTATATTTATTTAGCTTAAGCAACAACGTGAACAGACAACAGGGGGGAGGAGAACCACAGTTACAAGGTAACTCCTAACTGACCTGACTAACTGACATTGACATAGCACGCATTAGATAGTGGATGATCATGTATCCTGTACGATTATGCCCATGTGTACAATGAACAAGTATATACTTCTTTGAGTGCTTTTGACGAGACAAAAATTGTGTAACCTGGAAATGTAAATAATTGCATGGTTAAAAACTAACAATTACTTGATAAGATCAAAAGGATAACTTCCACTGATGTAAAGCACATGTTATATTTAAAAGAATTTCTCTTCTAGATAAAGGGACTGGGGACCACTTATCCATATGTTTTCTTTCGTTGATATTTTCCTTGCTCTCTGTTTTCTTTTTCTTCTTTTAGGTGGACCTCTTATCCTCCTAACTCATGTAACCATGTTTTCTCTTGTATCTTAATGAATTTGTCTTTTATTGAAAAACAGAAAAGCAAATGAAATTGTGTTGCTCTAATGAGACAGGGGAAAGCATAACTTTTTTCTTCAGAATACAACATATCAAATAGTTTTGAAAGTATCAAGCACCCTATTTCTGGAGCATATTACAGAGGTAATAAAGAAGTTCCTACAGCTACAAGTAAACAACAAATTTCTTTTCAATCAAAGGAACATCTGGAAATGCAAGCTAAATTCTTCTAACTAAATAATTATGGAAGAGTACAAAAATATAATATAGAAAGAAAAAAACCTCATAGACGAACTGGTTCACAGATAAATTATCAGGTACAGAATCACGCCCCTTGCATTGAATCTAAACCACAACAACGATCTTCAAATGTAAGGACAAGAAAGAGGTGTCACAGTTTTAAAGACAAAATTAGTAAAATCTTGAGTTGGTAAGTAAAATTTGGCTACTGCAAACCTTAACATGCTTGATGCACTCTTTTTTTAAATCTGACACAGGATAGTATCGAGTGGTATTTGTCAAATCAATCACCAGACCAAGCTGCAAACCAAGGGAACAAAATGTTAAAAGAAGTAAATTTTATGCAAAAAGTATTTTTGTATGAAACAGAACATTTAAATTCATTAAATTCTTCTACTAAGGACAGGCAGCCGAGATTGTAATAGGTAAACAACAAGAAATAGGGTCTTTTTTTCCTTTTTCCTTGTTTACAAAAAGTCTAGAGATTCCTCTCATTGAGATTACTGCTGCTCTTAAAATAGAAACTGTAGAAAATTTCAATGACAACAAAGAACAAAAAACAGAGAAACAAAAATCTAAATGAAGTATTACATTTTTTGAATAAACTCTACTTACTTTTCTCCCTAAAACTCTCTGTTGATGTATCACTTGTTTAAATGAGTATCTTTTACCAGGAGCAATGCAGTCATTGAACGATTCACCAAGTGGTACCTTAGAAGGTATCATGCAACAAATTTCCTGGCCAAATGAAGGGCAATCCAACCACCCTGCATGTACATGTACAACCATTGTAATTTGTAATTTGTGAGACATGAAATGTACTCCAATAATCTTAAATAATAAATATGGCTGATGCAAATACAAAATCCATATCCATCGGCATTTTATAAATAAAAAAACATATATTCATTTGGACCATTCAATCCAAAGCCCACCCCACTGTAGGCCAAAAAAAAACTCAAATTGCATAAAAATTATATTTAAATATTTTGTGAAATTTATTCCTCAAAAACAAAGGTTTTATAACCAATAGCAAGTGTTATTGATGATAGATTATGGCAGAAACTGAAAATCCGCCATATAAATACAGCAAATGGAGTTGCAGCATATGGTGGAAGCATGGCAGGCAGAATAAAAATATTATATTTCCAGACATTTAACAAGTAATTCTAAATATTCCTACTAGAGTCTACATACTCCTACCAATCCTTTGCAAGGTAAGTATTGAATGTGTTTTATATTTTCAAAACATTAAAATTGCAATGAATTTTTTTTTAAAATAAGCCCATAAAACTAACAAGTTTTAGACTTGATATAACAATAAAAAGGTATCAATACACCAAGTTCATGATTCAAATAATGACAAAATCAGCGACCACGGTGGTTGGGTTGAACAGTCACAGGAATCAAAGTAAAAAAGTAGACAGCCAGAGGGCAGTCACTGGGTGCTGGATTCAGTCACAAACAGTCACTGGGCACAATGCAATGCTGATACAATTGGGTTCAGTGCTGGTGCCATGCAATTTTGCAGTTGCAGTGCGGTACATGCATATGTTCTGTCTCACAAAATTGAACTCTGTTTTTTTTTTTGGGGGGGGGTTGTTCTGACCTAATGGATTCTTATAAAAAATTTTGACTGGGATTTGGGTCAGGTCGTGCCTTTAAAGGTTTTAGGCTTGGGTCAGGCCCCAAGACCCAGGCCTTGGGGGGGGACCACTTTTTGGACTGGGTTTAGGTTGGGTCACATGACCCAGCTCCTTTTCCTATTTATTTTTGAGACACATTCCATCATGCCCATTGCAAACGCCATGAACACCCCGTGCTTCACAGCTACCACAGCCTGCATCAAAGAACCCACCATGCCACAGACATAGAATTGTAATCTGTGGGATTTCTTGCACAACCTTCTATTATAGTGTAATCATAGCCTCTTTTTGACAACATTAACCATCCACAATACAAATAAAACCACAAAAATAATTTGTTATAAGTATAAAATCATATTAAAAAATATATGAATTTAGCATCACTAGTTACCAGAGGCAAGGCAGCAATTGGATCATGGAAAGAAACTCTTACCTGGAGGAAGCCTGCTTTTATCATATGATTTATGGTTCTTAGTGTGAAATAGCTGATCATATCCAGGTGACTGTGATGCATGTACAGGTCTATCATCCGGTCGTTCTCTCTTCAACCGTCTCTTTCTTTCTTCACGCTCCTAAAAATAAGTAATAAATCAGGAATTGTATTAATGAAAAGACATCTAAAAATGAAAAAAAAAAAAAAAAAAGAGCTTGAAACTCTTATTATTTATGAACCTCTAAGAAGCAGCAGAAGATATGGCAAATGTATGATTAGATTCTCTAAAAGAATTATTGTTTCAGGAATACAACCAGTTCTAATTAAAAATTAACATAGCACAGTATTAGAGTATATTTTACTCTCTGTGTGTAATAGTATATTTCTGAATGTGTAGTTAGTTAGTCATTAGTGTAGTGGTTAGAGTTTAGCTTTCTCTATAAATACTGATTGTAAACATTAGTTAGCTTGGGTTGAATTCATTTTCTCTTATCAAACAGATTTCAATTTCTCTCTTCTCCTCTCTTTCTCTCCTTTATCTTAACTTCAATATGGTATCAGAGCTAGTTTGATCCTCGGTTCTAAACACTCTTCTTTACAGAAACAATTTTTGAAGTTGTGGTTCTTTTTTCAGTTTTAAAAAAATGTATGAAACACTAACTGCCCATTAGGCACATATTAGGTTTTGCTTAATTTATACCCCCAAAAGAATCAGCTAAAGCTCTCTATACAGCATTTTGATATACTCTTTTTTAAATAAAATCACTAATCCAAATGCGCAAAAACTGTCAATATGTGAAAATAGAGGGAAAACAATTCTTACTACCCAAAGCCTAAATTGGTTTGAATCAGATGCTCTGTATTATTTAACATTTGGCAAGTAAATTTTGATTTACCCTAAATTCATCTTTAATCATAGTTTTCCTTTATTGCAATTAGCAAGACAGCAAAATGAAGTATTTAATGTAATTACCACCATCATAAAATAACAAGCCACAACAGGTTCAACTACTAACAAACTTATGCTATCAAGTCTCAAGGTACAAAAATATAAAATGAATTCCTGCTCCTGCATATGTGCAGCTGCTGCTGTAGTATTGCTGTAGTTCCTTAGGAAGTGTTTGGCCTGACTATTTTGGAACATTAAAGTTACTTCAAAGTTGAAGCTAAAAAACGAGCTTTAAATTTAAAATTAAAGCTGTTTAGTAATTCTAGAAGTGCTTAAACTTAAAAGTTACTTTAAAGGTTAATGTGTGTTCTTGGATTTTAGGATTTGAAATAATGAAAAAGGAGAAGTAGACACTGAAAGCCCCTAAAAATAACCTTTTTAAAAGCTCCTTTTATTAAAGTTCTTATTTTTAAAAAAATAAAATCAAAAGCCAATTTTCTATAAATTCTATTTGGTCCAATTTCTCCTTTTAAGGAAAAGGGAAGCCCAAAAACTAAGCTGGGGCAAATACTACCATGATATGGCAGGATTTGTGGATTTTTGTCTTTTCCAACAGCTCTAAATGAATAT
>JAMLFT010008384.1:0-13753 GCA_026544285.1 Pachyrhizus erosus | reverse complement strand
ATATTTAATTTTTTATTTTTATTTTTATTCTAGATATAAACTTGTTATATTGTTGATGAATATTATTGTATTTTATAAAAATTTAAACTTATGTTTTATGATGTATTTGATTTATACTTTTATGTATATTTAGAATGTTAAGAATCTGTAAAATGATATTTTACTTTGTGTTATAAACTTATGTGATATTATATCTATTTAATATAATTTTATAAATTATTTAAATATTATTATGTTATTAATATTAGTTTGACTTTAGCTCAATTATGGTTAAACAATTAAACCTTAAACCAGTGCTTTGATTGGTTCAATGACTAATCCAATCTCAAAAATATTAATAAATAATTTCCAAGGTTTAGGTATTTGCATCGAAAAATTAGTGTCATTGTCAAAAAATTTCCATGAATTTTAGAATTTTGCTCTTGTAAATTGTCATTTCTAAACAATCCTCTTAAGCTCTTGATTGACATTTTTGCCAATTTCATTTTGGAACCTCGTCAAATTTCACATCTTCATTAACAAAAAACATTTTGGTGTCGAAATTGAATATCTTATATCTTTTGAAAATACTACTATAACTCAAAATATGTCAACTTCTAACTTATGATCTAGTTTGTCTCTTTTCACATTTAGAACATAAGTATAACAACCACAATCAAATACTTTCAAGTATTCCACTAAAGGTTATTTTCCACATCATGCTTCAAAGGATGTTTTTCCCTTCAATTTAGTAAGAAATAAATTTACCAAATATATTGACGTGTTTACAACCTCATCTCATAAAGTCTTATGAAGACTTTTATCAAAAGCAAACACCAAGTATTTCCATCACTATCATGTTCTTTCATTTACTCACTTCAATTTGTTGAGGAGTGTAAGGAAGTGTCAATTCATGTTAGATTCTAGTTTGTTTAAAAAAATAATTTTTTCTCTTGTATACTTAATTCCATTTACACTTGAGCTTTCTAGGACATACAACTTCATTTTTAGCCATAAGCTTGAACTTATGAAATGCAAAATACACTTCTAATTTTTCCCTGTAGAGAAAACACATCTCATCCTTTTAAAATCATCTATAAAATTGGAAAAAAAAATAATTGATGTCATTTAGAGATATTGTTTTCATTAGATCACACACATCAATGTCTATATGCTATAATTTTTCAATAACCCTTTAGCTTGCTACAATAGAAAATGACTAATTACTTTGCTTTCCAAATTGGCATACATTACACAAATCAATGTCATTTTCAATGGAAGGTAAATTTTGAACTAAACCATTTGAGTTCATTTGCTTCAAAGTAGAGTAACTAAAATAAGTCTTTTGTATCACAAAATATAGGAAAAACATGCAATAGTTTGTTTCCACTCTATTGAAAATGTTTTATCTCTAATTTTTATAGACATTAGTTCACACCTAAATGAATCAAATTTGATGCATCTCATATCTTCAAAATATAAGGTATAATACCTTTCAAGCATTTGTCTCACACTCATTTGCTTTTGACATCAACACTTTCTCCAATGTCAATGATGACTTTGGAGAAGTAAAATTATTCAATTTTCATAAAAATGTTAGCACTATAAATCATATGATTTGTGCACTCACTATCTGTAAGCTATGTCTACTTGTTATTACTTGTCAATGAAAAAAAGCTATAAATATTTTTTCTTCATGCCCCTCAAGTTCACATTGTTATTCTTGTTACATTGCTTTATTTTTTAAAACTTTTTTCACATGTCCAACCTAATAGCAAGTCATGCATTTGACTCTTGCTTGAACCAACAAAAGTTTTTAAAAAAATATGTTAAAATATATTGTTAAAAATTTTCCATATAAATATCTATTAAACAATAATTCAACAAATACAAGTTAATATGTTTAACTAAAAGTTACCAAAGATTAAAATATTTTGCAGAAAAATTTAAATATAGATTTATTTATTTTTTACTTAATAGCCATACATTGTCTGTATAAAAAAAGTTTATACTGTCGATTAATAAAAAACTATTATTAATATAATTTTTAAGATAATTATTTAAAAAATTAACAAATTTATTATATATAATAAATAATAATATAAAATTATTTTATACTATGAATACATAATCTATTTTTTTTTATCAATAAACATGGATTTTTTTAAGAATCTAGTCTATTTAATATGCATGTTATTTGGATTTGTGATTTACAAACTTAGCTATGAGCCAACATATTAATCCCCTACTAACCTAAATATTAATTTATGTTTTTTTTTAAAAAAAATATCTTAACTTATTTTCTTAAATTAGTTTCCATACTTAATAATAAATGAAAAATGCAAGTCCGTGTACTGATAACCTGGAAATGACAAAGAAAAACTTCCAAAACTTTAAATAATTTATTTTAAAAAAGAAAAACCCTAAAAAGACATGTGTTTATGTGTTTCAGTATCTTGATCATATGAGAAATTAGAGGATCTATGTTTATTCATTATTGGTTTGTGAATTAAGGAAACATCCATTTTATTGCCCCCACCTCCTCCCCCAAAGACGCATAACATTAATTTGGCTTTCTAAAAAAGTTAACATTTATTTAGTCTATAAGTTTCGAAAGCGACCTTAAACTAACTCTCCAAACACAAGTTCACATCAAATTAGAGTCACATTTGTTAGCGTAATTATTGTAGTTAATTATTAACATATAAATTATAATCATTCATTTCTTCCTTTCTTAAATTTCTAAAATTTTAATATGACCCTCCTCCGTTCCCTTAAGTATTAATTTTTTAGAAATTTGTTCTTCTTATTCATTTATTATTTTCTAAATTCAAAATAATATTAATTATTTGTTTATTATACTCTTATTTCTCACCTAATTATTAATTAATTTATAGATTTATGATAAAAATGAAAATAAAAAATAACTAGCATGTATTTATTGTAACATAAAAATGAAAAAAGATAAAAATAAGAAATTTTATACCTATTTTATGAATAACGAGAAAATTTATTGTTTTTTAATTTGTATATAAAAATCTTAAATGACACTTAAAATGAAAGTAGTATCACAATCACAATATTCATAATTTTTCCTTTCTGTTATGTTAAGTTTATGAAATTTGATTACTCCTAAATCCATAATTTGTGTTTTTGTTTGATTTAGATCTTTCATTTGCAATTTTTACCATAATTACTTTTTAGTCTCAAAGCACTTATTTTGTTCCATATCTATCATACAAACGCCAACTAGCTTTCATCTTCAATTCCAACACTGTGCGAGCCAAATTAGATCCTGTGTGCTTCTGTATATTTTCCAAACTGGTTTCTTTGCATTTGCACCCTAAACAACTAACATGATTGGATCACTGCTTATAAATAATTGTCCTTTCTTATATTCTATACATTTAGTTATAATTTTCCAATTTCCTGTATTAATTTATCTCTATATACATCCTTGAAACATAACCTTCTACCAAATAGAAAAAAAAAAAAAACTACTTTGTTTTATGTACACCGAAAATAATACTCACACATATTCTTTTCTAATTTAAATCTCCATGATTTCTACAACATCCAAATTTAGTTTTTCGATTATAAAGAGTGATATTGGTCTTGTTTCTCAATCAAATACTCCATCAAAGGTATTTTCGTGATTCTTTGTATAAAACCTTATTTTTTTTTAATCATTTTGTGATCACTAATGTTTAAAACTGATTTAAGTAATTAAAAATTAAAAAAATGGAAAATAAAATAATTAAAACTACTTTTAATTTACTATATAATGTAATTAGGGATGACAAAAACAAAAGCTTATATTGCAGGCATAACTTGTCTGAGTTGAATTTGAATAGCTTAACGACTCCTTGCAGATAAAATAAATAGATATTTTTTTCTACCTACTGATTAACAGTAGACGGACAAGTAGCTATGTATTCATGTCTATGCGTACACCCACAATTTAAAATTATTATTAAATTATCCTAATTATATATAATAAAGGCATTAGCAATTTTTTTAGTATAATATATGTTTTAAAATTATTGATTATTTATTTTAATTCTAATTTTTCAATTTTTATATTTTAACAAATATCTATAAATAATTATGAATACTCACACAATGGATACTCATGCGAAACAGTAGGTATAATGCAAATTTTCTTTCAATAGAATTATATATATATATATAGTTATTAAAAATAGTAAAATATCTATAAAAAAATTATTTCTAAATAATTTCATTGTCACCCTATTATAATCTCATATATATTAGAAAACAAGATAAATGTTTGTTTCATTAGAGAAGATGGGATGTTTATATCTAACCAATTAGAGAGAACGATTCATAAAATAAATGGAGTAACCTCTTTCCATTTCATTTGTATTCCAACTACCAACACTTGCACGTGGTGACGAGCTTTGTATAATGACATAATGTCGTAAATTACTCATGGGATGATATGAGAAAAATAATTAAAATATGTGTGTGATAAAAATAATTAAAATGTGTGTGAGTGATGAAATTACTTTAAAAATAATTACTCTTCATTTTTACCAATCAATTTTTAAAATCTAATTATTAAAATTAATTATTTATTATAACCATTAAATTTTAAGAAAATAAATGATAAAGATAAAAAGTAATTTTCATAAAGTTACTCTTAGAATACTTTGATTCATCATCTCTCAATCTTCATTGAGAGAGAAGAGTAATCAAACTATTCTAAAAATTACTCTGTCTTTATTATTAATTCTTTTAAAATCATGGTTGAAGTAATCAATACTTCCTCTATGGAAGAATAAGAATACAACTTTTTACAAATATTTTTTCATATTTCAAGAATATGTACAAAAGTAAACCAACTTTAAAAGATATCTAAGTAGTTTTGAAAAAATATATATATATATATCCTTTTTCTCTTTCTTTTGTTGAAGATATTACATAATAAAAAAAACATAATTAAAATTCTCATATAATACACAACATAATGCAACCTAACACAAATATGCATGAGAATATAACCATTATCTTTAATCCCCCATCTCCCATCATCAAGCCTACCTTTTCACCCACTAGTTACAATATTGATCCACCAAATAAAAAATTAATTAAAATTTTCAAATAAATGGAGACAAATAATTTACATAGATCACTAATTTGGTTATAAGAATTCATTAGATTCAAAAGATTACATTAAAATAAATAAATATATAAATAGTTTAAAATATATGTATAAAAATAACATTTTTAAAGACACAAGAACACTTATATGAAAAAAAATATGTTAAATTACTTTTTAGTTTCTTAAATTATTTATTAAGTTCAATTTGATCTCTTTATTGTTAAAAATTTTAATTGTTAGAACCAAAAACATAAATGAATGTCAAACTCCTAAAAAAATTTTAATTTTGATGATAACAAATAATATTATAATTTCATAAAGCACTAAGCATCATAAGTGTTCAAAATGCTAGATACGTCCAGTTAACATTTTCGTTTAATATACATCCAATATATTTATAAAAACTATACATCCGAAATATGTGATTTGAAAATGTGTCCTAAATCAACATACATTCTAAAGTAATATCATACTTATTTTTTACTTACACATTTATTATGTATGAACAAATGTTACACATTTTTGAATGTCTAGGACAGTTGTAATCATAATTTACTTCTAATTTTATCATTATTTTTTCTCTAACGTTTAAATTCAAATGAACATTTAATAAAAAGCAATAGACATGATAAAGATAAGCAAACTCTTAGATCGAAAGGACTTTTGAGCTTTGAAGTATGTCATCAAAGAAAAAACTTAAGTAAAAATGTTTAGAATAACAATTGACCTGCCAAAGCTTAGAAAGTAAAAAAGGAAAAAACAAAGGACAAGTATATTATCTCTCTTCTAACAATAACTAAACTCTTGTAGTATGAAGACGTGAAAAAGAGTTATGCATTTAATATACAATAGAATTTCAAGAAGAGAAAAGAACGTTGTGTCACAACGAATAACTTTCATCTTTACCATGAAATACCAATGCATGAAGACTTTCAAGAAGCTAACAAAATACGAACATTTAAACGAACTTTATCTTGGGTTCTCATACGTCTTATATTTTTAAATTTATTCTTGAGATTCTGCTTTGTAAATATTTCATATCTTTTGCTTTGTTAAGTTATATCTACGCTAAAATTTCATATCCTCACATTGTGAGTTATTATATCTTGTAAAGATATGTGAAAGTTAGAAAGACTTAGTATAAAAGAATATTTGAGATAACTTAATCAAGTGATTAAGTGTTGTAGCCAAAAGTGATAGTAAAATTACATCTTACTTTTTATACGTTTTTTGTGTTGTGTTTATCCCTTACTTTTTATACATCTTTCATCCTTTATACACCTTTTCAAAAAAGTTTACGAAAAACTTGAAAAAATTACACACACTATTCAATCCACTTCTAATATGTTTTCTAACTCTTCATTAATTAGATTCCTTTTTTTTTTTTTCTAAATAGATTCAATTTGAAACCAAATTTGATCCCATTTTTAAAAATGTTTGAAGCTGATGAAAGAAAAAGAAAGTGGACCAAATTAACTCATTTAAAATAATAAGAGACTTGATTGAACCTTTTGAAATTAAAATGACTAAATTAAACTTTTAAAAAATAAAAAGATCAAATTTAAACCTACTAAATAAATTAAAGAAAAAAAAAAGCAATTTAACCAGAAAAATGTATATCAACCTCTAAGTAAATAACCGGAAGTCTCAATCTATCAATCATGTATTCATATTATTTTTAAAAAATGATTTAATAACCTGTAATAATCTAGTACTATACCATGTTTACTTGTTATTCGCAGTAATTTTGCTGATGCACAATATGTTATGGTTGTTCATAGTAGAATCCATCATCGCAAAAGTCTCTCATAGAATTAGATTTTTCTTTCATGACTATTATCACTTCTAATATTTTGTCTATTATTATTGACAATACTTTGAGACAAGACCCATGGCTCTTGGCACAACAATATTTAGAACCATAAAACTACCTATTAAAAAGGTACACCGTAGGGATAATCCATAAAGCTTTCACCTTTTCCAGCCTCACCTTTCATGGCAACATCATACATACTTTTTATCATCACATTTCATGCAAAAGAACACAAACCTCAACTTGCTAGATATAGACATTCAAACAGGAAACCCAACTATGTTGGCCCAATACTGTGATCCTCCTTTGAGATGTTTCCTTTTTCAAATTTTCCAGTTAGCTTTGATACATGAAAAATTTGAGCAAATTGCAATATCCCTTGGGGAATGGAAAGTCTTTCCAGTACTTGAAGCATATCCTTCACAGGCTATAATCACTATAACTTGAGAAGTTTGTGTAAACGAGCTTGTGAGCAACGAAAAGAACAAAGGTGGCATGATGATTTCTCAAGAAAATAATTAGGAACACACATTTAGATGTCTTTATGAATGTATTTGCTTTCTTTATCTATGAGATTGTTCAATTTCCAAACATTGAATATTATATTATTTATTTGTACACTTGCAACAATTAATGTTTTCTAACCTTCAAAGGAGGGAATCCAATACCAACTGTCCACACCAATATACACAACACATTAAACTTGCGCATTAAAATAAAAGTGGAATGATCATATGCTTCTTATTGACATTGTACGGCTTACAACTCACATGTTCAATGGTAGAAGTCTTGAACCTAAACCCAAGGATCTCTCATCTTGAAATATCGTCCGCAATAAAAATTATTAGAAATGATGATAATTTCAAAAACATTAAAACTCTAGGTTAGACATCTATAATAACTTAACAAGTACAATTGAAAGGATATTACTATCCAACCTCTTACTTGTCTCAAGTTGCACTCAACTTAAGACTCCTCTTATACAAAGAATAACTTGAATTACACAAATTACAAAATAAAATAGTACGGATATAATTTCAAAAGGTTTTCTACCCTATTATTTACGAATAAAAAACAAAAACAAAATAAAGTTATCAGTTTGCCTAATTAGTTATGACAAATTTAATTACAAAAGAGTCCCTAGTGGGGTGAAGTTGTTACTTGTTGTATTCCTAATTGTGATATGTCGACGTATAAAAAATCTTACAAACGAATATTAACTTTTGTTTAATTACATTTAGAATTTTAAAATAAAAAATTCTGCATTTTTCTTGTAATTTTATACTTTTTTAAAACTTGTTCTTTATATTTTTTATACTACTTGGTCCCTTTAATATTTTATCACCAACTTTTTCCTTATAACCACCACGACTAAAACCCTGACTAATAAATCTAAAATCATAATTAAAATAGGTAAAATTAGATAATGTAGTGAAAAAATATAGAACGATAATTTGAAGTATGCAAAATTATAAGAGGGTGAAAAATAATTTACTAAATTTTATATTTTACAGCACTAATAAATTGCAAGAGCAATTTATTCAAACAAATTAATTTTATTATCAAATTAAAAAATGTGGAAAAACTATAGGTCTATGTAAGTTTTTATACCAAGTTATACTAGGGGAAAAAAAAAAGATAGTGTCAAATTAAATCGACTTAATTTATTTTTTAAATGATTCCAAATACCACAAAAAATATCAATGATACACCTTGAGGAAACTAGAGTGGACATGGTCTGATTTTTTTTATTTATTTAAAAAAAGAAAATTAAATCAATCCATTAGAATGGTTTGTTTTTTAAAAACTAGACCATACCTGTTGCACTAGACCAATTTGGAGAAGTGGTTTAAAATGGATTTGTGAACTGATTTAGTTCCAAGATCCATTAATCATGAACCAATTGATTGCTAGAATGTTCAACAACTTCGACATTAGTTAGAAGAACTCTTTTTAGCCAGAATAAAGGTTGCAAACTTCCCCAACATTCCTTCTCCTTTGTTGCTGCTGGTGGAGACACTCTAATCGCTGCCAAAGATCTTAGCATTGGGACCGTAATGAAAGGCTAGTTTCTCCCTAATGCCATCCACTCATCTTGAGTGGAAGTCATTGTCTTCTCTTGTCAACAAGCTTAAGCATTTCCCAACTTGTTCCATTAGGTAAAATTGGCCACATGAACCACACAGCGCTTATCAGTACAATTTTCTATATTTTCATAGATGATCCCATGTATTAGGCCATCAGGAATGAACGTAAAACTTATTGAAATATCAATCGATTATTCATAAAACTTTAATAGTCTTTGCCTTCACCCTACTCTGATGGAAAAACCCACTTCACTTCTCGCTACATCGAATTCCTTACCAACAAATTTCCGTGACCAGAAATTAATAACCACGTTTTACACTTCGTAATATTTGAAGTGTAAAATGCAGAAGCTGCTATTAGAAAGTTCTACGTGGTACAATATCCCAAGTTCTTTGATTCATCTTTCCTTCTCCAATTGGTTCTTCGCACAAATTTGTTATGTACACACTCAGCTAGTGCGAGCTGATTTGAGAGCAATACCCCACGTCATAAAATCACCATCGGAGATCATTTGTTCTCTAAGGCGTCGGCAGACATTTCAATCGTTGTAGTTGAGAATTGTTCGTATAGAATAAATGAACCAAAATTCACTGATTATCGAGAATTACAAAGGCCGAGAGGTTTTGAAAAAATGAAATGGATTAGTTCATTTATGTAAACGTAATTTTTTAAAAAATATGCATTGAATTGTTGTCCAAAATATAAACCAGTCCAGTTAAAATCATTTTTAACATCGTTGGGTTAGTTTAAGTGTACTTCCATTCGCTTTTAAAGATAGGTGAGAACAAACTTTTTTTTAAGCAATTACAAGAAGAAAAAAAGTTAAACTTCTCTCAAATTAAAATGGGCTTATTTATGAATTGAATCAACTTACAAAAAAAACTACAATAAAAACAGTATAAATTAACTTATGAATAAATTATTGTGAAAGAAATTTATTTATAGAAAAATTATTAAAACAGTAATTATCCTATTAATTTAATTTATTTAGGAAACCCTTGGAGGAAACATTATTGGATACAATTCCGTTTATTTGCTCATGAAACTTAATCGTCAAACATTTATTTCAGGGACCAGGCTTTTGAAAACAATTCACGTCACCAGTTATGTGAAATCTGAGGTACTCAGCAGTTTCCTTTTTTCAGTAAGAAAGGCATTTAAATTCATGCCCTCATGCAAACTAGCAAGTCCCTCCTCACTAGTTCAATAGGCTTACTCCAAGGAGTTTTCCTACCAACATCCTTATGTTTAATGCAAGAAATCATACCCTTCAGTAAAAACAGTCTTCACTAAATCTGACAAGCAGAAAGTAGGCCTTGAGAGGTAAAAAATAAATGGTATACATAAAAGCACCCATATCCCTTGAAACCAATTTCAATTTAAGTCCAGCCAAATCTTAATATTGATATCACAGAGGTAAAAATAATTGGTGGTGCTTGTTTGGAACAACTCATTCACCAAATACTGAATTGAGGCAAATGCTTTGTTTCTCTTGGAAACAAAAACAATGACCAGTTTGTTTAAACTTAAAATAAGTGTTTATGAAATCAACACTTTTTTAAATAAATGATTATTTAAGAAGCAGATAGGATTTGCTTTTTTAAATAATAAAAAAAAAGCAGAAAACTGCTTATTTTTAAATAAGCAGTTGAGACAAACACATCAAAAAACTAGAAAACGTCTTATTTTATTAAAAAAAAATCACTTATTTTAAAAAATAAGCACAAACAAACTGACAAATGTAGACAAGACACTGGGACAAGTTTCAAGAATATACAACAGATCTCTACAAACAGGCAATGATTTCATTAGAAGCAAAGATAAGCACAGAACCAAAAGAACATGCAAGCAATAGATTTTAAGGCAAAAGAGTCTATTGTTGCCATTTATTAGAAAATGCCCAAGGCAAGTTTATACCATTAAAAAAATGCATTTCATATAAAGTTTGTATCAAAGGAGCCGTGCATATTTTCTTCTTAAAAGAAAACATTCTACCACAAACATCAATACAATTTAAACCTCCCACTCCAGTCAAAATACCTTCATGCAATACTTAATGCACTCAAGGAATGGATCGTTGATATAGAGGCAAACCTCCCAATGCTTCACGTTCTGCTCTCTCCCTCTTCACCTGCAAATCATGAGTAGCAAAGCATTTAGTGACAATTTTAACAGTTATTTGGTTGTTGCTAGTCAAAATGTAAGGATTAACATTTTCTGCTAGATGCGCATAAAATTATCACAAGGGTCTACTAAAAGGGAAATTCTTATGTATTCTGAAAGTAATACTCATTAAATCAAACGTAACATGTAAGTTGGATTCATAATAGATTGACTTTATAATACTTAATAATAAAATCTAGCTTGTTTTGTGCATTACTCTCAAGTATACAAGTAGCTCACAAGTCACAATTAGCAG
Organism: Pachyrhizus erosus; assembly: GCA_026544285.1. Lineage (NCBI taxonomy): Eukaryota > Viridiplantae > Streptophyta > Magnoliopsida > Fabales > Fabaceae > Pachyrhizus > Pachyrhizus erosus. The sequence goes on along the minus strand of JAMLFT010008384.1, from coordinate 2,329 downwards.
TCACTGACCAGTACATACCCAGTAGGCATACAGCTTACAAACACATGCTTCACAATAGTACCCGACTCAATATCACAAATCAAGAATCATATGAAACTTTCTATCCCCCCTCTCTCACTCCCAAAAATATTTATCTTTTCATTACTTCTTTTCTATGCTTTATCATTGATCCAAAAACAGTGTTGTAAAAGTAATTTTGGCATTATTTTTACCCAAATATAATTCTGAAAGTAAAATGTACTTCTGGACCCTTATCCAAACAAACCAATGAAATGCTGTTTGCAAGCATGGAGGGCTAAGCTATTTTAAGCTAAAGAAAAATTTCCAAAAACAAAATATATCCATGATCCCATTCCCATCTATTCCAACAAGTAGGCACTCACAAAAAGAGCCACAGAAAAGAAGTGAAACACAGGAAGTCTTAAATTTTTCTCTACTTAAAAGCGAATACAAGTGAACCATCAAATATTCTGATATATTTCTTGAAATGAAAGAGTTGCATCCGCAACAAGAACACTAGCAATCTAAGCAATGGATGTAAGAATACTGTTTACATTGTCAAGTTTTATCCTCAGGGATTTTATGGAAAAGCATGGAGAATCAAGATGGGTGTAATCAGCCTCCATCAAATATTATAATGAAACACCCACCAACACACACATTGAGTTATATATATCACAATAGAACTTACAAGAGCCAGCATATCCTGAAGGTATCCCCTGAATGGTGTTTGCATTGCCTGTCATAAAAGCAAAAGCAGAAAATATGAGAATTCATTAACAATATACTCAAGAGTTAAAGACACACTGCCCTTCAAACATGCATATACCCCAAACAAGGACATTAAATCTTCAATACATTCTTGGAAACAAACATCACAAGTATCAAGGCAGAGTGTGTTCACAGACACAACACAGGACATTTTACAAAAAGTTGGATTGTCCCATGTGATTAGGTAGTTTCACATCATAGTTGGGTTACAGAGATCAAACTTCTCAAATGCTTACACATTACCAAGTCATATTAACATTTAAGTATGATTCTCTATATTCTCAAATTCAGCCCATTGTCAGAATTAAGAAATAGATTCATAAACATCCATCATGTCTTAAACCTAATGAATCGGACCCAGTCACATAATAGCATTTCAACACAAGATTTTCATTTTTCATCCATCTTGCTTGTAACTAAAACTCAACAAAAGTCACAAGAACAAAAACCAAAAACAAACCATTGTAAGCAATAGATTCATAAAAATCCATAATCTCTTAAACCTTACTTAAGTGGACCCAGTCACATCTTAATCTTGGCGTTTCAACAGAGGATTTTATTTTTCATCTATAGTAACTAAAACTCAACAACAGTCAATAGCAACAAGGACAAGACCATTGTAACCAATAGATTCACAAACACCCATCATCTCGTTAAACCTAATTAATTGGACCCTGTCACATCTAAGCCTTTCAACACGAAAAAGTTTTTTTTTTTTCACCAATCTTCCTCGTAACTAGAACTCAAACATCAACAAAAACAATAAAAGAAATGAAAATAGGAAAAGAAAAACCTGAAGATTTTCAGGGAGGTACTCGTGCTTCATGGAAAGGTCAATAGCGCGTTTAAGACGCGCGTGACGCGCGTCCACCACCTCCTTGGGAAGCCGATTCAGCGCCTCCTTCACATCCAGATCGTAGTAAGGATCGTACAAATCATCGTATCGAAGCCCTAATTAACAAAAGCCAAAACGATTTTCACAAATCAACATATATTAGGGTTTTGGAAATTGGAACGAAGAAAGAGAAAAGGGGAAACTGACCGTATTTGCGAAGGCGTTTGGAGAGGGATTTCATGTGCTGTGCGGCGAACCAATTCTTCTTCGGATCCAGAAACGATTGAAGAAACGACGCCATGGCTCTATTCGCTTTCTCGCTCTTTCGTTAGAGAGTTTCTCGAACAATCACAGAGTAAGGAGAACTCCTACTTCTTATTTTGCACCGCACTCCGCTCCTTGCGTCTACGACGTGTCGTTTGTTTATTCCACTTCAATTTTGTTATGATATATTTGCTATGTTCTAAAATCATTAAGGTAAAAGGATTTTTTTTTACATAAATTAAAATAAATAAATATTTAAAATATAATATTTATTAATGGATAAACTTTATAAAAATATTAAAAAAATTAATTTTAATAAACACATTATTAAACATTTTAAAATAATAATATTTATTAAATAATGAAATTAAAATATTTTAATTTATCGGTTAAAAAATTAAAATTATAATAGAGATAGTAAATATAAACATAAATAATATTTTTATTTCTAAAAAATAA
>JAMLFT010008383.1:0-13753 GCA_026544285.1 Pachyrhizus erosus | reverse complement strand
TATAATTAATAAATATTTTTAATATATAATTACATTTTAGATTTATATTGAATAATTTAAACTGTGATTTTTAATTTAGAGATAAAGATAAAAAAAATTTATTAGAAGGAATAGATATTTAAGAAGACAAAATATATAAATAAAGATAAAATGAGATGAGAAGAAAAACAATATTGAGCATATCTAATTAAGGTGACTTTTCTTCCCTTCTTTTAGTGAAATATTCTCAATATAGTTATTCATTTAATTTGCACATGTTACTCTTGCAACAACTAAAAAATATCTTTCTCAACCATCTTAAATTATTTTCCTTTTATTTTTATTTATATATTTGATCTTCTTAATTATTTATCTCTTTTAATCTATCCTCTTTTATCTCTTTCTCTATATTGATTTTTAATATTTATTTTAAAAATTATCAATAATGAAAATAATCTTATTGATGCGTACAAAATATATGCTTAAGGACAAGTGTATCCTATGTGGTAATAACAAGTAACCTAAGTTTGGATATTGAACCTAAAGGACTAGAAACACTTCTAAAGTAATCTAATTTGCAATAAATAAAACAATTTAGTTTTAATTGACAATTTGAAAGAAGGTTTATTAAATACTCCGTAGAAAAATAGAATTCAAATAACTAGTAATAAAAAATTCATGAGATTAATAAATAAGAAAGTTTAGGTTATGAATTCAATTATGCAAATAAATTTCTTAAATTCCTATTAACCTTCTCTTAAAATTGCTAATAGATTTTGATCAAACACTATTAATAGTCTTTTCTTTAATTTAATTCCTATTTTATTATTTAGTGTTCAAATTGGGGGAATGAGTTATTAATAGATTTTGATCAAACACTAGTTATAAGTTCATAAAATACATTTGACCATTCGTTATTTTATAAACACAATTATTCTATAATTTCATCAATTACAAGTAGATGACCACTAACACTAACAAATAATTGACTCATTGTTGCATTAGAGTAATCACTTCTAAAATAGTTAAAATTAGTAGAATAATCTAAAGTAATAATAAAAGAAAAACAATTATAATGGGGAATAGGGATTTACAAGCACAGTTACATTGTAATCCTAGAAAAAGGGAAAATCAGACAACCATGAGCATAGGAAGGCAAATAATCAACATCAAATACATGAAGAATAAAAGAGAGTAAAGACTTCTACATGTTAGAACCTTGTGATGTCCTTCGCCTTCTTTTCTATCCACTAAAGCTCCCGCCAAGTTACTAGTTCACCGAGACCTCTAATTTCAAACAAAGTAAAAAATGTCTAATTCTTGCTTTTCATTTTTTACTTATAACTATATCCTAACATAAAGAAGTGAAGGCCAACACGATTATGCTTAAATTATCATGATAATGATAATTGTAAAACAAATTCAAATTAAAATTTAGCATGATCATGCTCTAAGGGTGTGTTGGAGGCAACATACGTGAGTTTTTCACTTTTAATTGAAGTCCTCTAAGGATTAGAATGAACAATTATACTACAAGGAACACGACTATGCTCTTCAAGATGCTAAAATATTTGTCACATTATATTTTTTTAGCTTTTTTCGTACATATTCTCCTACGACCTTTCTATTATATACTTAGCACAAAAACATAAGTTTTGTCAAAATAGTATAAAAAATAAAACATTTTTAAGGTCAAAACTCATATTCCTTTAAGTACAAAATATGATTCATCACTTATATTATAATTTAAAGTCTCCACTATATATAAATTAAAATAGTTATCTTAAATGAAACTATTTTTAAGAGTTATTCTTTCACATACTGATTTTAGGATTTTTTTTCTTTAATTAGAAAATTTTTAGAAGTTTTTCCTAATCTCTTATTTATTTCAATCTATCATTTATATCTTTATTTTTAAATTAAATTTTAATATTTTTAAAAGAAACTATCAATAGTTAAAAATAATCTTGTATAACAATATAAATTATTTACAGTAAATCTATAACATAATATATATTTTTAAATATTTATTATGAGATTTAATTATAATATAGTTTATTTATTAATAATTATTTGTTTGTTATAAATTTTTAAATATATAAAATAACACTTATCATATATATTATACAGTTAAAATACTAATTTTATTGTAAATAAAAATATAATTTATTTTTAAAAAATGATTTATTATGAATTTTAATTATAATATAATATATATTTATTATAAATTTTATTTATATATATCGAAGAATTTATCTTGTGTATAATGTAAAGGCTAAAATCCTTGATAGAAAATAGAGAATGACAAAACCAAGGAGATGTAGGAAAAAAAAAAAGAAAAAGAAAATAAGGCAAAGATGTTTCTTAAAAGAAAGAATGTTGGAATCTCAAAAGCATAGGTATTTCTAAAATCATGACATATACATACTGGATACATATTCATAGTTGGTATTTGTTGGATACTTGTGGTACATATCATATGCATATCAAAAATATTTTTAAAAAAAGTATATTGGGTACTTTTTTGGATAGAATCAAGCTCATTTTCAAGGGTTGAAACACATCTTCATTTATTCATTTTATGAAAAAAAATAAATAGGCTCAACCTAAATAGATGAATATGATTTTTATATATACAAAAATCTTCTTGTCGTATAATAAATTAAGATAAAATATATATTTGATATCTCAAAATACTTCAAAATGTTAGTTTTAATCCTGATAAAAATTTAATAAATTTTAATTAGTCCATACAATTATAGCTAAACACGAGTTTTTAATCTCTATATTTATAAAAGAAAAGTGTACTTTTTTTTGTTTCATTATGATTATTGTCTTTAATTTTTTAATATAGATCAAGAAAACTCATTTAATAGATGAATTTTTTTTTTACTAAATTAACTTTAATTTAATTGATTTTACTGAATATAATACAAAACAATGATAATATTAAAAAAATATTAAGGCTATCAATGAAAAAATAATTAATATTACATTGATGACTAAAATAACAATCATTTTGAGATAATTTTTTGGTATCCGATAATTGTAGTGGGACAGATAGAGTAGTAATTTGAATTCTTCATTGAGGACTAAAAACACATATTTTAAAAATAAATATAGGAACTAAAAATGTTGTAAATCTTTCTAAGAATTAAAAATGAAAATTTCAAAATATTTTAAAAGATAAAAAATATATTTGGTCATTTATTAAGTTTATTCATGTTTATATTAAATTCTATTTTATATATAAACGTAATTTTTAAAAAAATTATATTAACATATCCATATCTTAGAGTTTTGAAAATTTTCGTATCTCCTTTCCTACTCGAATTCGAAAATACTGTTACTGTACCTGTATCCACGCAACATACGCTGGGATGGTTGGGGTTATCAAGTTAGGGAGTGGGAATATTATATAAAGGAAAGGGGGACCAAGTGGTTAGAAGGAACAGATCATAACTCAGAATAACACTTTTTTGAATAGGATCAAACCTGATAAATAAACAGGGTGTGCATGTGGTTGGTAACTTTATGTTTCTTTGGTTATACCCAATGTAGTTGGAAAGATAACCAGAATGTCCTGTAGTTCAAAAGTGCTGATTTCACGTACATAATTTAAATCACCTTCGCTGTCGCATTAAGTGTTTATATGTCTCTTTACCTCTTTTGACTTAATTTTGGACGTAGTCCTGTAGTGGTAAACGTGGGAACATAAAATTGTTCCAATCAAAATGGAAAATAAGTCAATTTGTTGAACACTTTAAAACTTAACACGATTGAGAGAACGAAACAGGAGAGCCCATCCCCCGTTATTCAGTTCACTGTTCAAGTATCAAAGACTGAGTGATGTTTGAGTTTTAGTTTCAAAATATTTTTAGAATATAAACATGTTTTTAGAAAATAAATTCATTTTAGTGATGTATTTAGTTATTTTTATAAGTATATCTGTAAATGAAAATTTTATCTAAAAATTTAGTATTATAAGAGTAAAATATGAGTTACTTTGTAAATTCAATTTTTAAACTTGTTTATCCAAACATAAGTTTACAAATTTTAATCTAAACATGCATAGAAAGACAATATTCAAATCAATCCCACTTACTATTTGAATGTAGATTGTTGGGAGTGGATTCTCTTTTTCTGTTAAAATTAATATATTTAATTAAATATTAAATAATTTTAAAATTTTATAAAATTGATTTATTTAACAAGAGTTTTGAATTAAACAGTTCAATTAATAAAATTTAAATTGTGGAAAGAGTTATTAAAAAAATGAATTTACAGAGTTACTTCATTAGTAATTTGATGTTTTTTTTCTTTTTTATCTCTCTAAATATTTAAATATTTTTTTTAATTAATTTAAGTGAAGAATAAGGATGAAAGGTCCCTAAAATCTCACAATTGTTATATTTAGAGCTATCAAAATCAGGTGATCTATCTTGACCTACATCTTTTTTGGGTTGTGTTTATTTTAGACTTAGTCTAGTCATATATAAGTTATGAAACTATCAGACCAAATTAGTCTTAAAAATGAATAAAATAATAAAAAAAGTTCTAAATTATGGAAAAATGATCACAAAAAAAGTGTAAAAAGCTTTATGTACACAAAACTATGCAATCAGGTCCACAATTAAGCATTATAGTATTTGAGCTAACATATATGACTCTGTCCATTTTAACGATTCTAATTATATTTTTATGATTGAGTGAGAGCTAAAATTTTCAAGTTATTTAATAAAATTGAAGTCGAGTGTCGACTCTTTCTTGTAATTCTTGTAAATTTTTGTGATTAGTGTGAAATCTTAGTTGAGTTTTGAATAAGAATTAGATGTAAATCACAATTGAATAATCAAGTTAGTATAAATATGTGTTCTTTTATATGCTGTCTTTTTAATATTCCTGATACATTCAAGTGTTGTACTCATCAAGGATAATCATAGTTCATTCTAAGTTGCATTAATCATTCTTAAAAATGTCTTAAAGAGTCTAAATAAATTAGTTCTTTAAACAAATTTTGTGACCTTTTTGAAACAAAAAATAGGCAATCTAATTCACCCATTATTGTATTTTGTTTTTTATATAATTTTCCCTAACAAAAATTATGAGAGAGAAAAAAAGAAAAGAAACTTGAAACTCATAAATTTAAGAGAGAGAAAATGACTATCAATAATGGAGATGCTAAAAAATAATGAGAATGATGGAGAAACTCTACAACTATGACACAAAGGAGTTCCTACTTGCTAAATATGCTCTGCTAGGACAAAAAAATGCGAAGAAAAGGGAACCACTACCGACACACATTGACCTAATGGCCTTTACTCTCTATGATTATAAAATGTAAAACTTTTTAATAACTTTTGTAACCAAGTTGGGTCAGGTCTTCGGTTTGCAAAACTAAATCCGTAACTCAACTTAAGTTATTCGAGTTGCTTAGTATCTTATCCAAATTGATTCATGTACTTGACCATACCAAATCAAAATGGATCAAGTTATGTCAAAATTTTTGGGTTTTTCGAGTTTGATTAATACATGTTCACCCCTACTTGATAGTGTCCAAACATGATTGTCTTCAAAATAAATAGATGAAAATAATAAATTGAAGATATTTTTTTTGTTTGGCTAAAGTAAAATTTAAGATTATTGTAGTTTTATTCAATCTTAATCAACTTCTATATTATAAATTAGAATATAAAATATTAAGAGTGAGACTCTCACTCTTTTCACTATCTCAATTTGACATTTTTAATATTTTTTCTCTTATTTTATTTGAATGTGTATTTTACACACTGCTCAAACAATGAGCAAAAAAATTATTTCTCAATGATTCACTTTTTTTTTTATCATTATCTAAATACTTAATTTTTTAATTATTATCTCTTTAAATGCACCTTTTTTTATCTCTTTTTCAAAATTAAATTTTAAATATAATTTCTGACAATGCTCAACTGCTAGAATAAATTAATCAGAAGTTAGCCAACTTGATGAAATCCTAAAGCCTTAATTAAACACAGGTTAATCAACTAGCTCAAAGGATAAATTGATGATACCTAACTTTGATTTTTTTAGTTGAGTTTAATTTCTATATACGAATAGTGTAAGTTTTTATACCATTAATTAACAAAAATTTGACAAATACGATTTTTAAGTAGTTATTGCTAAATTAAAAAAAATATCTTTTACTTAGCGTTAGTGCGTAACTATTTTCTCATACTCATTGTTTTCATTTCCTGGGTGTGCTCTCAGTTCCATTACCTCTGGAGAGGAAAATATAGAAAACACGCAGAGTTTCTATCTCCAATTACCAATCTAACAACACAATCTGGTTTCATGTATATATACTCCTCATGTTGATTTTTTTTTCTTTTCTTTAATTTTCTTTTCTATGATGTAATGCGTTTGTCTTTCTCATTTCAAGAATTCTTTAGATTGAATTCTTGAAATGCATGGAATCAGGTATGGCGCAAGCCAACGAACATGAATGAAAAGAAGAAGGTTCGCCACTGAAAAAGGCCAATAAGATATGTGTTTATGTTAAGATATACTTTCATGGTTTGCTTCTTCATTACTGAATGATCATCTCTTGATCACCTTTTAGAATAGCCTTCAATACTATCTTAAAAATGTAAATTGAGTCTAACCCGATCTTATAAAACTAATTTATAAGATAAGAGTTATCCTTAATGTGACATCCTCAAAAATTCAAAATATAAATTTTCATTAATTTAAATTAATTAATAAAATAATCATTAATTTAGTAATGATTAACAAGTAAATAGTTATATAAAATAAAACTAATGTATGTGTAAAAAAAAAGAATACAGTTAGTTTAGTAAATTATTAAAGTAGAGATAAATAAAATTAAATTAAAAAAATTATATTAATGAATTAATTAAAATTAGACTACTACTGTTAATTATTTAGACTAAGATTTCATTTAATCTAAGTGGAATAAAAATTTAATATCGTAGCATAAAAGCTACATGAAGCCTAATTAAAAATTTCTAAGCCTAATCACTTAATTAAAGATAGTTTAGTGGTCAGCTAGACACACGCTAAACAAAGTCAACTAACCTCAAGGGCTACCCTTATTAATAAGAAACTTACGTCCCTCCCTTCAGCACACATTGATGCCGTCACCTCCAACAGCCACTACCTCTCATATCTTTTGAATCTTCTCCCCATTCCTAAGTCCCCTACAGCCTCTCCTTTCTAAGACTCCAAGGGAGGCTTTTCCTTCACCATTTTCACTACACATTTCTTTATTACAAGGGTGAGATATGAAGGAATTTTGCTTCCCCTCTCTTGTTATTTTAATCTCTTCTTAATGAGGGAAAAATGTTCTCATGAACTATGCTTTGTGTGGGTTGTGCTATAGGTTTGAAAAGTGCTCACAAAATGATTTTTCGTGCATGTTTTTCGGTTTGTTTCATGCTTAATATTAGTGCAGAATTTTCAACTGCTATTTGTGTTTTATGCTTTGGATTGGTTATAATATTGATCGGTTATGTTTTAATGCACTAAGTCATGATTTGGAAGCTTGGAATGCTTGATATATGGATGAATTTGCATCTGGAAGTTTGTTTGTTTGTAGTTTGAAAAATAGAGGCACTTGGAGTTCAGATTTTGTTTATTTTGCATGGTTGAGTTGAGAACGAAAATCTCTAAGTATTAAATATCTATTATAGTTGTGATTTGAAGTAAAACTTAATAGTAACATTGGGTATATGTAAGATATAAAACTTAACCAAAGAAAAGAATCTTATGCTGTTTGTTTTGACGTTAAAAATAAGCTACTAGACCAGAAATGGAGTTGACTTTTTGAGACTTAAAATAAGTTAGAAATGACTTAAAAAATGGTGAAAATGAGTCCTACAATATATGAATGAGGTTTGGATAGAGTTTTGTAATCTTTGGACTATGCATTTAGAAGCTATAATGATGTTTTTGAAACCCCTAGTGACGGGATTGTATCCTGATAGCAACTATGTTATTTATTTAATTATGTATTGGTCTTAGTTTATTGATAAAATTGATATATTAATATTAGAATTCGATGGTAACATATTACATTATGATATATGATCTTAAAAATGTTGATTCGATGTTAAAATGATACATTTGAGTAATTTTTTTGAGTACAAAATTGGTGACGAGATTTGAATAAACGAGTTATATTTCATAAATTTTATGTTATAAACTAAGTAAGTTAAGATAAATTAATTAAGATTGCTAAATAGGGAATTAATAAGTTAAATTATGAGATTTGAAGCTATTTGACCCTCTGGTTATGTAGTATAAATTTGTTTTGGAGGAGGAATTGCATGATCCATTTGTGAAGAATTTGTAAATGTATTTATGTTATTTCTTTACAGTATTGAGTGATGTAAATGTTGGAAAAAGTTTCAATCGATTCGGAGATAAAATGATGGAGAATAACCGATGTTGTGACTTGGTATGATGGAAGAGTGACATGTTGCAACAATAGTTTGATGCACTTAAAAAGATGACTAATTGACTTTGTAAAATCAAAATAATGAATGATTTTAGTTCTTATATGTATTGGGTGTCTTTCTCAAAAATTGTAACACATTCTAATATGAATAGACAAATTATAAGCATTTTTTAGGTGTATACGATTATACGTAGAAATTAAATTTAGATCACAATATCAAATTTTAAATTTGATAACTTAAAAATAAAAAGAACTATTTAAGCGTGATTAATTATAAATTGATGATTGAGAAGGAATGAGAGACTTAATTATATAAGATTAGATATTAAATTAAAATTATAAACAAAATGTGATGGAAACTACTAAATTAAATACAACATCAAGGCTTGAATGACATATTTTATTTAATAAAATTTGAGAAGCCATGTAGAATAAACAATTAATTCATAAATACAAAGACATTTTGTAGAGAACTAAATGACAACTTTAATTAGTTAAATCATTAGAGAGCATAAAATTTCACTAAGATGTGAATCTCATGAGAAAATAAGATATAATTATATGGTATGATTCAAATTGTCTCTATAATAAAAGAGAAGTGTCATTGTAGTTGACATTGTATTAGTATTTGAATAATCCATGTAAATCTCGTTAGACAAGGTGTTGTCTGGTTGTTTATAGAAAATGAGATAAGCATATACTATAAGTATATGTGTTGGGAGGATGTAACATCAACGATGAACAAGCATCGATACAAGATAAAGACTTGGTGTATGATGAGCCTTATTTGTGTTGTGTAGCAGCGTAAGGTTCAAGAGCTTTCGGCTATAGAGCTTGGGATCTTAAGCCCAAATTGTGATGTTGAAGGTTAGACAACCTAAGGCCATAAAACCTATGTATGTGTGTAGCACGATGACTCATTAATATGATTGTTTGCAAATATGGACTGTGTGACCTGTGAAAGTTATTATGTTGGTACTTAGTCGTTGTGGAGTAATTAAGGTAGTTGTTGATTCTTGTGTTGAGAGACATATGAAACAAATTTATGAAACAACGATACATTGGTTGATTACAATATAGTACTTGAGGAATGTTTGTAGGCTCGCAAACTCCTTAGGGATAGTATGGGGTGTCAAGTTGCAATAACTTATGAATGGCTAAGGGACTCAAACAAACCAGCTTGGCATCCCATACGAATACGAAGCATTTTCATGGTTGGTTGAGAGTATCCTAACCTGAGTACCAAGCAAGGTACATCCTCTCAATCTTTACCCAATAATGAAATGTAAACAATCTAAATGAATGTCATGTACGTTCTTTGAGACTTGGAGTGTCAAGAGGCACTAAGGGCTTAAATCATTCATGATAGTGGAGAAAATAGGACATATTGATTAGGAGCAAGATATGTGTATCATAGCTTGGTGATCTATATGTTTTATACACAAGTGAGATTGTACATTTGTTTGCATCTGTATGGCTTTAGAATGGGTAAAAGACTCACTCCATGCATTTTTTTCAAACAAGAATGACTCAATTTTACCAACTAATCTTCTAACTGACATTGTAGCCCATTGAAGGGCGTTGGATGCACGATTCCTTAGTTAAAAAGGATATATTTAATGGATTCATGTGATTTACTTCTTACCACCAACATACCTTCACCACAAAAGGCCAATGCATGTAGATCTACCTATTATCTTGACACAAACACTTGCATTGGAGTATTTTGTGAGTTGACCTCGCCATTCTCTCCTTAATCCATATTGACCCTCCTTGATGTTGACTTGAAGCTAGTAGTATGTCTATATGACTCTCCATCACCTACTAGTGTTATATTAGACTCGACAATTCCCCCTTTTGACCCACATACCATGTGTGGTTTCTACTATCGAACTGCCCTATAAACTGGAGTGTTTTGCATACCACTACCACTACTTCTAAGACAATTGGAGCAACTAAGGACGATGATGATGAATAGGATGATGCCTTTGAGAAAGCGAGTAGGTATTGGATTTGAGTAATGTACAACATGTTACATAAGATTTTTTTGAATACTTTGATTAGGGCTACTTACTAATGGGTAAACTAGGTAATTAATTTTGTATATTAGGCATGTAAATCCTATTTTTGAAATACTCTTCTTTTGCTAACCATGGTTTGTACATGCATATTTTATGGTACTCTAATATTGGTGGGAGACTCCATGACATTTGTGGTTACTAATTACATATATATTTGCATTGATAAAATGTAATTATTGATGATGCTTGATGTTATGTATGGAATTACATATTGATGTGGGATTATGATGTATGTTTCTGTGAGTTCGTGAAAAATGATTTGTCTTACACATGTCATTTTTCTTTAATGCAATAATTGAAAAAGAAATTTTCACTTTAGTATTTTTGAAATAAGAACAAATCAATTGCTTAGAAATTTGTTTTCATATCAATATTAATTAATTTTTGAAATAAATTATTTACTTATTGTCTTAAAGAAAGGCATCACCATTAGTTGGTAGAGTAGTTCATCCTACAAAGAATGGGGATGGACTTAACTTTGTATATGTTATGTTGATCTTATTCTACCTAAGTTAGTATGAGATAGATTGTGTGCTGGAATATTGATTGGGCATGACGATGATGTGAACAAATTGCTTAGATCTTGTATTAACTGTCATTAAGAATAGTGTTAGATGAAATTTTTTTGTTTGTGTGCTTTTACATCTACTACAATCTATAACATATATGGGACTATACTTGTATTGTATAACAAATAAATTTAGACGATAACAATTATTTCAGGCAAGTATGGCTAGCAGGCCATCGAACAATCATACTCAACAACTTTTGGAATGTATGACTTTAGTACTAGAAGTAATGGCACAAGATCAAGATGTTGAATCGATAGAATATCACGAATTAATTAGTTTTAGGAGGAATAATGCTCCTAAATTTGATGGTGCTTTTGACCCTAAAGCAACTCAAAACTAGTTGTCCGAGATTGAGAAGATCTTTACTACAATGACATCTATAGATGAATAAAAAGTGACCTTAGCAACCTTTATGTTCAATGGTGAAGTTGAGAATTGGTGGTATTTTGTGCATCATACAATACCTACGGTGGATAATGTCATCCCATGGGAGGCATTTCAACATAAGTTTCTCAAGAAGTATTTTCCCGAGGATCTTTATAAGCACAAAGCAAGAGAATTTCTATAACTGAAATAAGGTGGCATAACTATTGGGGAATATATTGTAAAAATTGATGGGTTGCTAAAGTATTGACTATATATCATGAAGATAATGGACAAACTATTTGCTGTCAATTTTAGAATGGATTAAGAGCTAACATTGAGCAAGTTGTAGAATATCTACAAATAATTGATTTGTCAACATTAGTGAGCAAGTGTAGAATCTATGAGGATGATGAAAAAGTAAGGCAAGCTCAATTGAAGTCTAGATGTCCACACATGTACCATGAAAAATCATTTGGATGTTAGAAGAAACCATATTTAAGACCTTATAGTGTTGGAAGTAATTCAGGCCAGAAGAACCAACCTACTAGAAGTTCTTCATGTGAAAATCAACAATGACCCTAAAGGTTTAGTCAAGTGTTGTCAGTCTAATGGACTGCATTATCAGAAGGATTACCCTTAGAAAGTTGTTACTTGTTTCAACTATGAGAAATTGAGGCATATTGCTAAAAATTGTTAGATGACACCAAAAGATGTTGTCAACATAGGAAGGACCAACAAGAATGGCAATAATCAACAAGTTAGAATTCCATACGTGACTCAAAAAGTATTCACAATGAATGTCTTTAAGGATGTTGTATTCGACAAACTAATTCAAGGTAAATGCATCATAGGAGGTAAACTCTTATATGTCTTTTTTGATTTAGGTGCAACACACTTTTTATATCACATGATTGTGAAAAATAGTTAGGATTGTATATGACCTCTTTACCTTATGAAATATTTGTGAAAATTCCTACTAATAAATTTGTAGTGACTTCTCATGCATGTTTGAATTGTCCTATCTCGATTAAAGACAAAACCTTATTGTCAACTTGATTTGTTTACCTTTCTCCAATTTGGCTATTGTACTAAGGATGAACTAGTTATCTTCTAACTATGTCATTCTTAATTGTCATGATAAAACTTTAGTCTTTGGATGTACAACTCAAAATTTCATCGAGTCTTTAAGCTTTGACACTACCGACATCAAAGGTAATCATGGGAGTAACATTCAAATATATGTAACTTTGCTCTCTACAATGATGGAGGTGGATCTGGATGTTAGTAAACTACCTGTCCTATGTGAATTTTTTGAAGTCTTTCTAGATGATATAATTGAGTTACCACTTGAGAGAGAGGTAAATGTCACTACAGACCTTATCCTTAGATCTAGTCTCATATCAATAACAACCTATAAGATGTCTCTTGTGGAATTGGTTGAAGTAAAAAGTCAATTAGGAAAAGTGGTTAGAGAATAAATTCATAATGCCTAGTATTTCACTGTGGGGAGCACCAATCTTATTGGTAAAGAAGAAGGATAGAAACATGCGGTTATGCACATACTACTATTAGTTGAACAAGGCGGCCATCAAGAATAAATATCCACTTACAAGGATTCGCAATCTTATAGATCAACTAAAAGGAGCAACAATGTTCTCAAAGATCGACTTGCGATCAAGATATCATCAACTCCAAGTGAAAAAGGAAGATGTTCCAAAGATAACTTTTACAACACATATGGACACTATGAGTATTTAGTGATGTCTTTTGATGTGACTAATGCTCCAACAATTTTCCTGGACTACATGGATTGAATCTTCCATCAATACTTAGACGAGTTCATTTTTCAAATATTGAAGGAGCAACAAGTATATGCAAAACTCTAAAAATGTGAGTTTTGACTTGATGAAGTGAGTTTCTTAAGATAAGTGGTGTCAAGGGAAGGAATTGTAGTGGATCCTATAAAGATAAAAGAAGTGATGCAATGGATGCAACCGACCATTATCACTAAAGTGCATAGTTCCTTAGGTTTAGCAAATGTTAATTATTTTTCTTTCTTTCGGCAAGTGTACCAATTCAATTATAGTATAGTACTTTTTCAAGTACGAATGTCATACCCACAAGGAGCAGTTTCAGTAAAATTTCTTATGTTATAAATCTCTCTGAGTATAAATCAATGAACAATTATATAGTTTAATTTGGGATTTAGTTTTTAAAATAATTTAAACAGAATATGAAATAACAAAACTTGAATTTTTAAAATTTCAATTATGGGATTTGGGATTGAATGTATTCTATCT
>JAMLFT010008382.1:0-13753 GCA_026544285.1 Pachyrhizus erosus | reverse complement strand
ACTCAAAACAAAAATAAAAAGAAACAACATTTACACCCACTAACTTCATGCAAAGAGTAGTGGGTGGTTTCCTAAAAAATAGGTCAACAATTGACCACTTGCTAACAACAGATACCGTACTGGTATCGGTACCGAGTTACGAGACTTTTTAAAAATCTAGGGTAAGGGTAAATTGTACGATTTTTTTTTTAAAAAAAATTATATACATGAAAATAAAATTTTATATAATTATGATTAAATTTATAAATAATAAAAAATATAAATAAACAAAATTTATAATATAAAAAAATTAAGTTCTTTAACATAATAAAAAATATCTTATAATCAAAATTATAATACGTAAATGTTCATTAATAAATATAATAACATTAAATATGATTATAATATTACAATTTAATATTTTAATTTAATCATTTTATTAAAAAAATAACAATTTTAAAAATGTTAACACTATCAAATAAATCTTTTATCTTTATGAATATTTTACATTTTATTGGTATATTTTTTTATAACTCTTACTCTTAAGAAATTACAAGGATTTGTATGTATAAAAATTAAATATTTATCTCTTTTAATATTAAACTTATTCCTTTCATAAAATGGATATATTTCAATTTCTCACACAACAAACAAATATATGAGCTTAATGTGTATCCAAAAAGTAAATAAATTTTTTTAAAAAATATTTTTTGTACATATGCCATAAGTACCTAACAAATACCGGATACAAATACGTACCCAGCACTTGTACGCCCATGCTTATCAAATTAAATGCTAGCTGTTAGAGAACTAGGTAATTGCCTGTGGAATAACAAATTATTAATCTTGGCTTTAATTTGTGGTTATAGTTGTGTTGTGATTAATGCCGACGTGGTTGCGCAAATTTATAATAATTAATGAATCCTTAAACACTTAGGCAGTCAAATGACCGGATTGAGTTGGAATTTACCATGTCATATACTTATGATTCATTATTCTTTCTGCTGCTGCTCAGCTGGTGAAGTCACTGTTATGATGCACCGCAAGGATGGTTGTAACATAGCATCAGAAACAAGTAGTCTGAGTTAAATATACATAAAAATGACACAATACTTTCAATGATCCATGTTGCTGACCTCGTGAAATAATATTTTTGTTATTGACATAGCTATGAAACATTTTCTTTATTTCTCTACTCATACATATACCTTTCCCCTTATTAGTCGAAAATAATTCTTTAACACCTTAGTTAAAAGTAAATGTACCCAATAGTATTGTTAACGTGTGTAATGTTTAGGCAGTTAGTCAGCTGCAACACTACTATGAGACAGGTTTAACAGAAAATGTTCGTTCTTGTTAGTAGTTAGCTTTCTGTAACAGCAGCTAACATTTTAAACCAAAACATAAAGCTAATTAACTAACAGTTCATGTTATATACAACTAACAACGTAAGAATTACTTGCAGTTGCTTAGCAAAAACAAAAAGCATCATTCCAGAGACTAATTGGGCACATGATCACTGGAAAATATCCAGCTTGTGCAGTTGTTGATAGGGAATGTGCTACGAGCCTGCGATTCCATAATTACAAAGTGCCTATTAAAGAATTACAGAATGACTACCATCACATCACTATAAGTATGACAAATTCTCATCCAAACTCCAGGCACCCATCCGGTCCTTGTGGAGATTTTACTAACCACAGGCATTTGAGTAATTAAGTAATCCCAGACAAAAAGCCTCTTCATTTTTCCGACACAAACAGAACAACAGCCAATTCTTCCATGATAAAACGTCTGATCCTATTGTGTAGTTGATACCAATTTTCGATCTTTTGATGTAAGATTCTCTTGGGTTTTTGTTACAGCTTTGCCTGTGAGGGAGCAAGCAAAACAAAAATAATGAAAGAAAAATGTGGGGGACATAATATCAATATTGATACTACAAATACCAACCTTCATCTTTTCCCATTTTCCTTCTGCTGCGCCAGAGAAGTCGAATGGGTGTACCTGAAAAACCTGCGTCTGAGCGCAGTTGCTTCTCCATATAGCGCCGGTAAGTCTCAGGAAAAAGTTTTGCATCATTAACGAAAAACACAAATGTAGGTGGCCTTATAGCAGCCTGCAAGAGAAGATCCAGTAAGAATATAAAGTAATTAAATATATTTTAATTTATAAGTACATAAAGTATAACCGAAGGAGTTCATGGGTAATCATGCAGCACTAATCTTTTCTATCATTTTTTCATAGACAATTTTTCAGCAATAGAATATATTATTCCATACAACATCCTAATAAATGCAATGGGAACGTCTCTAACATGAATAATAAAAATGACATAACAAAAATACATCCAAACGTTCACAGTAACCTATAAGACAAACAATAACAACTATTAACTACCATCATTACATGATACAAATACCTGAGTGCAATAGTAAACACGCCCTCTTTTTCCACCACGTGTCCTGGGAGGAGGCTTAAAAGCTACTGCTTCCTGAACTACTTGATTCAATATAGAAGTGCCAAGTCTTCTTGATCTCTCCTTTTCAACTTCACTAGCAGCAACAATTATCCTATTGGTCAACAGCAATAAGCAATCAGCTATCCACTTAGGAGATCAACTCCAATAAAAAATATCAAACCTGAATAAGTCACAAATTTAACAATTATGATACCATGTTAATATCTACATCCAAGAAAAGTTATTCACCACCAAAATTTATCTGTGATACTAATTGTGTACCACATCCAGAAAAACAAAGCTAGCTCATTCAAATAAAAATGATTCTGAATAGGATATGTTCTCAAGTCCATTTCTCTGTGCATTGCTCAAGCTCCAGAAATGACTATGGAATGTTTTTTCACCACACATCCAAGAAATACTGGTACATACAAAACTGTGCAGAGCCAACAATGTGAATGCTACTTGAAGTCTACCATGACCCCTACATTGCAACTGGTAATTTCAACAAAATACATAAAGCTTGACCTCATTCACCTATGAATGGAGAACTTGTTTTAAAGGGAAAGTTGGAGGAACTCAAAGCATGGAATTAGCAAACTATGCAGCATAAATGCATCAATAATTTTCCAGATAAAACATACTTGTCAACACTATGACCAGCTATAGCAGTAGAATAAACAATTGGAGCCCAGTCAAGTGAGCGAAGCTTCTCCCTGACATCTTGCTCATAGTATGACGCAGTCTGCTGGTTTTTATTTGGTATTGTATCCCACTTGTTTACAACTATCACACAACCTTTCCCTTCTTTTTCTATCCTTTCAGCTATCTTGTAGTCCTTCAACAGACACTTAAATAGTTAAGGCAGTGAAAAGTATATATTAAACAACTAGTATGATAGTAGTATCCCATCTCCACCCTAAGCCTGCAATAATACTTTATTATAAGATGAAAATCAATCAGATTTTCATGTAACAAATAAAAGCATTAATCAAGAACCTGTTCTGTGATACAAGCCATGGCCTCAATGACAAGAGCAACAACATCAGAACGACGAATAGCACGAAATGCTCGATTTACAGACAAAGCCTCTGTTGTACTCCCAGCTGAAGCTATGGCTGTTCTTTTCCTGATTCCAGCAGTATCGATAAGTTGGAACTTCTAGAGAAAGAAATTAAGAAAATAATTATTATGCTGACTCAAAATTTTAAAAGATTACCAAATCTATACAACAATCTAGTATGGCCCAAAAAATACATAGCCTTAAACAAAAACGGGGCAGGGAAAACCTTATAATCAACTAATCCTTTTCAAATTCATTCTCACAGAATGTAATAAAACATTTTAATTAAGACTTGCTTTTCTTTGTGGTGCTACACCAAGTGGTTACTAGTTAGTCACCAAAAAAATCAAACCTGTCCATCTGGTCCAGTAAATTCAGTATCAATAGCATCACGGGTAGTGCCACTGATGGGGCTCACTATTGTTCTGTCCTCACCAACCAGTGCATTCAAAATGCTACTTTTTCCAACATTTGGTCTACCAACAATTGAAATTGCCGGAACATAATCTTCTTCAACAAGATTATTAGATTCCTATAGTTTAGCACAAAGAAAATTATAAATTGAAAAATCAAGGGTCTTGAAATATGAATAAAAACAAGTTGATCCAAATTGTACAGTGATCAAGAATAATTCCAACTGAATGTAATGACTTATTATTTGTTGGTGAATGCAAGGTACAGTCAAATCAACTTGTGACATAAAAGTAGAAAATAGCACCTAATTTACCCATTGTCAATGTCAATGATATACACAGAAGATAAAGCAACCTTTATGGAAACTTGTTCTGGTCACAGAAAACCTCTAGAGAACGGCCCCAAGGTTAACTATGGCCACTCCATTCAAAAATGTGTTCTGTGCTCTTTTTCCATATGAGGGGCCTTTTAAACTTGAGTCAGTTTGGTGGTTATTTGAATTAGGGATAGGGGGATATTCTGTATCATTGATCTTAATCATTTTAACTGTTAAATCTTTAGATAATGACTAGTGTACTTGTTTACGGGTTGAGGTTCCAAGAGACATTAAAAAATAGACCTACCATCTACTAATCAGTTGATTTAAAATTGTGGATCTAAGACATATATGACTCAGCTTAAAACTAGGAGGGTACAAAAACAAACCTCAATTTTCTGTAGCCCAGAACAAACAAGGTCAAGAAGCTCACCAGTTCCAGTCCCCGAGATAGCTGATATTGGAAGTGGTTCAAATCTGATACAGTAATCACAACATTTGCTGATTACAACATATGAATGACACTTAGAAAATATCAATAAACAATATGATGCAACTATGCAAAATGCCAGTGTGCATGCTTAGACACTAAAAAATTCAGATTTCCTGGTTTGAGGGGGAGGGGTGATTTAGATTTTTAGTTGTCAGAGAAAGTTTTGTCAATCTCTTATACTTTTAATTTTAATAAATTCAAGATCTATCATGATGTAATCCTGAACAATTTTATGACTTCTACAAGGTCCAAGTCATCAAGAGAAATGAAGTTTCTCTATAATATGTAACTGTTGTGATATCTTAATCACATGAATATATAAAACTGCATAATGATATATATCTTACACCTGACTATAGTTATTTCCCTCCTTATAATTACCTGTGTGAACTAATAAGAGTAAATATGAAGTTGCACATAGTAAAAAACAAAGTAAATTGAAATAAACAAGGGTTATTCTATAACATAATTGGGGGAAAAAGTGATATTCACATCTGTTTGAATTACCCTTTTTAAGTTGAACTAACCAAACTTAGTTTAACACTAGCAACATCACAACACAATTAAAATAACAACTTACCACCTGAACTAGCTATTTATTGAAAAAGTTAACCACTTTTAGTTATGTTAACCACTAATAAAAGTAATTAATCCAACTCCCCTTAATGGTCAATTAAGTTTCAATGATGGCAATGCCAACGTAAGTATCAATACACCTTCAACCTCAACTGTATCTTAGAAGTAGTACACAAACAATTAATGCTTGTTGAGGCACATTAAAGATCATATCCATGAATTTCCAAAACCAAACATACCATGGATCAAGTTCTTGTCCTAGATATTCATCTCATGCCAGCATCAGATTTTGAACATTATTTATTAAACTAGTCAAGTTTCATGACCATTTTCCACTGTGTTCAGCCACATTTCAGACATGTAACCAACCCACCCACTTGGGAGTGCATCCTCACAGAAATAGCTTACCCAAGGGACCAAAATTCAGAAGCCTGTATAATTCTTTTGCGTGGAGATTCACACTTGTTAACTGCAAGAATGACATATTTATCTGAGTAGTTTTTACGTAGCCAATCATCAATCTCCTCATCAGCTGCTGTTAGACCTGCCTGTTCAACACAATCACCATAACTGTCTTCAGGTCATTTGGAGAAGCTTTATGAAGTACCTGAACATATCATGCTTTTAAAATAGAGTAAATAGTACATACACTGACAATATAAAGAAGTTTTACACTGGCATGTATAATAAGTTTATTGACTTTTATAATAAGTCAATAACTACCTTTAAAGTCATATTGAAGGCTGGTAGTGTAAAACTTTTTATACTGACAGTACATCGCATTTAAACTCTTTAAAATAAATCCTAAAACAACAAAATTTGATGTCCCTTTTGATGGTGTATAATTATGTCAACTGTAACCAGAAGGCACCACAAAAACTCAAACCAGTAAAATACAGCTAAACGCTTCCAAGATTCAGCAAGATTCCAGAATTACCAAAACATATGTAATAATGCCAGAGGAATGAATTGCCCTATCCTATACTTATCACAAGTAAATATCGCCTTTTAACATATCTTGCAATCCTTTTCTATATATTTATTATATTACAATAAGCACCAAGCAGGGAAAAAGATACAGCCTTAGAGAAGGAAAATCATAAGATATTGTATGATATTATTTGTGATCAATGACCATACAAAATACCTGACCATCAACCAGGAAAATAATCACAGATGATTCTTCCACAGCTGCAGTTGCTTGTCTCTCAATCATTGAGGGCATCCTAGCAACAGCTGCCTCTCTAACAGCAAGTGGAATGCCATCCATACCTATGGTAGTAGTAATAGCCAGCTCTTCCATAACAGTAGCCTGTGATTTTGAAACGGTGATAACCCCACCTGTATCCACTACCATGAATTCATGCTCTCCCCAATATGAGCGACCATATAAACGATCCCTGGTAACCCCAGGTTCATCCACCACGATTGCCCTGTTTCCCTACATTCAGATTTTAGACACGTTCAAATGTCCAATGTTATTTCCCTAGAACACGGTATAACGAGGAAAAATAAAGCTCGAAGAAATATTCAATACCCCAACAAGACGGTTATATAATGCTGATTTGCCAACATTTGGCCTTCCAATAATTGCAACCCTTGGGAGAAGATTGTCAGGGATCTGCCATTCAAATTAGATGAGGTTCAGCAAGTAACCCTGTCTACTTCAATCTCTAGAAAAGAAATAATTCAACTCCTCCTAACTAGTTACAAAATATAAAGAAAAAACATCTGTTTAAAAATAAGTGTTCCATGCAGTTGAGACTCGTACTTGAGCTGAGAAAGTAACAAATTCAAGTGTAGGGGACAAAATCTCCCATTAATTAGAAATGGACTAAATAAGAAGCATGTAACTGACAAGACTCGTTGCTTGACTTCTTTGGCATTGTATAGAGTTCCAGAATTTTCCAAGTCCATTATCACCTTAAGATATATTAATCAATAAAAAAACTGAATGTTATACTAACAATTTTTGTTCTACGTGCAGTTCTCCTGCGGGATTGAGCTGTTTCCTTGCGATCATTTTTCTCCTCGTCTTCTGAAATCACCAAACATAGGAAGGTCGTTATTGAAGAATGAAGAGTGACTACAAAGACAAGCAAAAGCTGAATGAAAAGAAGACTCACCAATGCTCAAAATTTGAGAGAGAGAGCTTGAAAACGCTTCGACAGCGTCCTTGGCTTCTTGCTCGAGGGCGACGACATCGAGGTCGTCCAATTCGTCCGATTGTTCATCATCTTCGGCACTGCCGGAGAATTCGGCGGCGGTAGGCCGGAGGACGGAGCAGGAAAGGGTCCGGCGTGTGAGCTTTGGGCGAGAAAGGGTTGAAGAAGAGAAGGGAAGAGTGTTATGGAATGGGAAAATGGGGTTGAGGGTTTTAGCAAGAGTGTAACTGTAAGAGATGGGTGTGAGTGATAGAACGCGAGCCATGGGTTGGGGAACTATATCTCAGTTCTCAGGATTCATTTATTTGGCGGGGTTTATCTCTATTCTTCTTTTGTCCTCAATTCGCCTTCTTCCTCACCGTATTTTTTTTTAATCTCACACACAAAAATATCCTTTTTGAGCGTTTCTTTTCTTTTCAGATAAAATTTAGGTGCTTTCATTAATCTAAAGAAAAAAAAATTGGATAACAAAATTTAATACACATTTTGTTTTGTTTGACTGTCCTACTAGCTCCATATTAAAATCAATTTCTCTCATTATAATACACATTTTAATAATTTTTTTTGGTTTGCATCGAAATATCTTTCAATCAATAGTAAAAAAGACAGATATTAATTTTTTAGAGGTAAAGATTATCAAAAAATAAGTTTCATCACTTTTAACAAAATTTTATTTATATACATAGTTAGATAATTTTATTAAGATTAATATGAGTACGTAGTAACATTTAGCAATTTAAAATTAATTTGGTCACAATTGAAAGTTTATTTCAATAATTCGCCTACTAAAAATTAGTATTAACGATCACGCGTGTTTGAAAGTAAAATTCTAATATTAATGAAATAACATTAATTAAAAGTATTTATAATAATACACTTAAATTTTGTTTAAAGTATTTTTAATGTTATTTATATTTTCATTAATAAATTGTCACAATAATATATGTTTTTAACAATAATGTTAAAAAGTATTATAAAAGTCTTATCTTATTACCAAATGTATAAATCAATTTGCATTTGATTGTATTAATTTAATAAATAGTCTTAAAAAATTAGTTTGATCTTTTAAAAAATAATTGAAATATCGAATTTAAGTTCTAGCATGCATGTAAAATAATTGAAAGAATACATTTTTTTCTTCTTTGTTTTTCTTCTTTATTGTTTTTAAATTTGATTAAAATAGTAGTTCAAAGTTCAATAATATATATAATCATAATTAAATTGTAGTCAATAAAATTTTAATAAAAATAAAAATAGCAAACCTTTACAATATTAAAATATAAAAGCTTAATTTAAATACATTATAATACTTAAATTTAAATATCTTTAGTAACACAACAATATTATTAGTAATAACATGTACACATTTTTAGAATAAAAAAATGACAAATACTTTTTTTTTTCATTTTTTAAGAAAAGTCCAAACAGTGCCGTACTAAACATTTTCACCGGTCCATTACGAACTAATTTTTGTCAAATTTCACAAGTTTTTTTTTTATATTTCAATTTTTGATCAATTCTTCTCAAAGTCGGTTCTATGAATTATTTAGATAAAACATTGGGTTAGTTAACTGATTTTCCAATCCTATGCCATAATATTCATTTTTTCATGGATTAAATTCCAATTTAAGAAATTATTCATTAAAGAATAATGAATAATGGACGCTATACATATACATTTAATTCAAAACCTCGAATAATGGACGCTACTTTTTTGTCACCTACCTTACCTTCTGTATTTCAACTTAAATAGCCATCCTTCCCTACAAAAAAATACTGATGATTTCCCTGAACATGCATATAAAAACGTTACAAAGATCAGAAAATCTACACGTAACATTTTCCAGGGAAAATGGAAGCTGCATTCCTCTGACATGTCTGCTTGTTTTGTTCAGTGCCAGCAACTCTAGAATTTCTTATTCCCTTATGATGTTTTATTTGCTAACTCTGCAGAATCATAAACTTCTTGCGGGTTATCTGGTTTAACTTTTATCTTTACTGGATTCCCGATCTTTGATTTATCTTCCATTCTAGCAATTTCTAAAGCTTTTGCACAAACTGGAAAACTCTGATCATCCCAGAACTCCAAAATCACACCAGAACCTATGCATATTCTTCCCTCATAGAAGGCCGCAAACTGCCCAGCTGCTAGGCCTTGATCATCTTCAGATATGTGGACAACAGCAGAGTTACCTTCTCCATCTCCTTCCACTTCCATTTGTAAGCTACAGTCATAGAATCCAGGACCATGTCTCACCTGAAAAGGTTGAGATACCATAGCTCTGAGTGCTACAAAAATGGAAAACATTTTTCATAACAGAAAAGAAAAATTGATATTGATGTAATCCACCTTGCATTGGAGCTGACTTGTCTGGCCTGGGGGCAACCCACTAAGCCATTTAAAAGAGCCAACACGGAATACCCGCCTTCTTTTGTCAATGGAAAAATAATTTCTTGACACAAAAACTACATTGTTTTTAACATCCTTCTCAACAACATACCTGCATAAGATAAAAATGGGATGAATTTCTTTTTCATTCTTTTAACACAAGCCCAAATTTGACATCTGCATAGGAATGCATTGAAAGAAAATTTTCAAATGACTCAAGGTGGAGAAAATAATCAAGGAAAAAACCCTCCCTTCCAGATGAATGATCAAAAAAATTGTGCAATGCAGATTGGATTCATAATCTCATATTACCGCACCTACAATGTGGATATATATTCAATACAAAATGGATTGTATAATTACATGATTGGAAACTTATCAGATAAATATAGCTAATGTCAGAAAGAAATAGAGAGATAACAAACCATGGACCTCCAGGCAGCCGTAGACCCTGGCGCTGACCAATAGTATAAAACCAGAATCCTCGATGTTTGCCAAGAAAATCCCCTGTCTCAGCTTCCAGTATAATACCTTCTCTCTCCCCAATATGTCTTGCAACAAATTCACTGAATCTTATCTATATAACTCAAAAAGAAAACAATGCAAGAAACAAAAAAGAAATAAAACTTCTAGACATACTTTAAACAATAATATAATATCATTAATGTTTTAAAATACAAAATTAAAGAACGGTTACAATAATTCATAATGGAAATTGCCATAAGTGACATTTTTATTTTAGTCTTCCTCATTTAGAAGCGTCTGAAAGCTCAAAAGTATTTTATACTCATCACCATGAAATAGATATGATGTAAAGGAGCTGTTCATTCCATATACCTTGCCCAAAAAGCATATTCCTTGGGAATCCTTTCTATCCTTATTTGGTAGATCAAATTTTGTGGCAAGCCTGCGGACTTCATCCTGCAGATGATGTGGCACAAGATAAAAAATAGGTTAAAAATTTCTTCAAAACAACATCTAGTGTTACAGATAAAAAAAAAAGAGTTCTTCATACAGAAAAGGATATCACATTAGCCTTTATAAATGGTTAACTGCAAAACAGCATCCAAATATCAACCTCAACCAACAATAAGGGCACACAAAAAAATTATTTAATAAATATATTCAGAAAACATCCAGCCTGAATTCTCATGTCACCCTCATATAAAAAGGGATAGCGAGTGGTCTTTTTGATGGAAGAAAAGAATGTCAGCCACAAGATGAAAAAAGAAAAAAAAAAAAAACTTCATATAGAGCTAGGAAACTTCTTGGCCTGTATAAATGGTTACTGAAGAGCAGCATCCAAATTTAATTTGAAACCCAAACAACAGTTAAAGGCACACAAAAGTTTAACAAATTTATTCTGAATGCTTACTGCCTGAGTTCTTGTGATAGACATCATAGTGACTGAATCACAGGCATACCAAAACACAATTTAAGCATTGAAAATGGTACAAATTGACAACAAACCTTGGGAATACAACCAAGCGGAAAAAGAAGTCTCTTCAGCTGGGATTGTGAGAGATGTGAAAGGAAGTATGTTTGATCCTTTACCTAAAATTTCAAAATCACATTAGGATCTAACACCGTGCAAAAATATTTTCCTGAGTAACAAACAGACAAGCAAAGAAATATGCAAAACTTAATACTACCATAAACAATTTATACAAGCTAATCAGCAAAGATTCTTCAGCCAGCGCTAAAGTACAGAAATATCACCTACATATAAACCACCAACACTAACAAGATCTTATAACCGTAGATATATATGTCATATTGGTACCATGTCTTGTGATAGTTCCAGAACAGAAGGCTCATTCATCCGATCAGCACATGGGTGGATAACATTTGCATAATGCCCAGAGGCAACATAGTCAAAACCCATATCACTGATTGCGTCCAAGAATGCACCTAGCAAAAAATATTTGATTAATTAAACAGAAAGAAAGTACATGAAACAAACTACCATTAGGTCAGATTGGATTCATTGCACGCCACTGGATGCATACCGAACTTTATTCTTGTATTGCAAAGAACATCGGGGTTAGGAGTTCGGCCACTACTATACTCTTCAATGAGGTAAGAAACCTGATATGCAGGTGAGCAAGTCAAATAAGAGGCTGCAGAAACCTACACTATTGCAATTAGAATATATTTGGTCTTGTTTGAATAAACTTTTCAATAAGCACCTTATAAGCTTGTTCAAGTACAAAGCTAGAAGAACTTTTGAGAGCTTCTCTACTAGAAAAAGGCTTTAGCTAGTGTCCAAACAAACCCTTAAGCTTTTCCCATAAGTTTAAATTAGTTTATTTATAAGCTAATTTGTAGAAACTCTCACATTAAGCTTCCTCAAAAGTTGATTTTAACTTAAGCATAAACTAATTATAACTCATGGGAGAAACTTAATTCATTTCATCCTTTCACTTTCTTTTCCTATATTGCTTATTCAGAAGTTTGTCCAAATAGGGCTTCCTTAGCTTAAAATTCTTGGTATGTAAATAACAGAAAATGCTATTACCTATTAAATGGAAATTGAATAAATATTGGACAAAAGTAGCTGAATCGATCTTGCATACCACATTATTCCAGTATTCATCAGTTAAATGAACAACTTCTAACGGTACATCAACCTGCAAATACAACCGCCATTTGAAATTCCATCAGTAATGTCCTGGTCAGCATAACATACAATAAAAGCGTTGATAAGAGAGCGACCTGATTACAGACAGCTTTGGCATACTTCAAATCCTCTTCCCAGGGGCACTCAGACCAAAAGTTCTCAAAATCTTCCTACAGAAAATCACGCGTGAGAAAGCAACAGCCACAGTATGAATGGCCTAATTCAATTGTAGATGCGAAGAAAGAAGGAATGCGTACTTGGAACCATATCTTGAGGTAGAAAGCGGTGCAGGAATGGCCGGCGGCGTGGAGCAGCCGGAGAGCGACGCTGCTATCGACGCCTCCGCTGACGAGAACTGCAACTCGGAGCGGCAATTTCTGCGGCATGGAACAGCGGAGGTAGCGGTGGACGTCGGCGGAGATAGGAGGTGAGGTCCGCGCAACAACAGAAGAAGAAGGTCGAGAAAAAAGCTTGAAGCTGCGACATCGTGGCTTAGGGTTTAGCGTGTGACATGTAACGGCAGTTAGAGGCGAAGAAGCCATTGGCCTCCAAATCCAATTCCATCGTAGCGCCACCCTCAGCATCACTTCCACATATCAGACAGACGCCTCATCCGTTTACCAAGAAAAAGTTTCGCCAGAGAAACACTTGCCCGCATTTCTGTATTTTTCTATTTTCTATTTTTATTTGAAGATTTTTTACCTCTTTTTATAAATTGATTTAACAATTTAAATTTAATTAATATTTTAAATTTACATTATATATAATAAATATTTAATTTTATATTTTATATAATTACAAATCACAATAAATAAATATTTCATAATGTATAAATTATATTGTAATTAAAATACATAATAAATAAATATTGAAGAATGATTTAATGATTTTCTCGAAATCACTCTATATTTTCAGCTTCAAAATTTGTGTTCTTTTTGTTGGAGATTTTTTATATAGTATATATAGAGAGATGACTAGGTGTAATTCTTTAAAAAGGGGTATTATCTTCTTTGCATTAATCTATATAAATCTTTTACTCGATAAAAAATAAAAACAAATACTTTTTAATCCAAATAAAATAAATTTAGTTTATTTTTTTTCTTGATTATTCAGTTTAATTTTCATAAACTCTTACTCTATAATTTATTTTTTTACATCATCAATCAATAAAGATGAATCATCTTAAATATAATTTTTAAATGAGTTTAAATATTAATAATTTTTATATTATTAATTAATTAAATTTTATTTTAAATATAATTTTTAAATTATTATAT
>JAMLFT010008381.1:0-13755 GCA_026544285.1 Pachyrhizus erosus | reverse complement strand
TGGTTTTTTGTATAGTTTTTCTCCCCCCCTGTTTTTTCTTCTCCCTCCCCCCCCCCCAGGGCGGATTTCCGGTGGGGGAGGGAGGGGGGGGGGGGGGGGGGGGGGGGGGGGGGGGGGTGGTTAGAGATGTAATATAAAGCCATTTATGGGTCTTCTTGGGATAGTTGGTTCATGATACCTTTTATCTGATTCTAATCTCCTTTCGCTATACTCTAGCAGACACGCTAATGTGGTTGTTGGAAAACATACTGAAAAATTAACCTAAAAAATTATAAGCAGAAAGGGGAATGGTGGAGAGGGTAAAATGAGAAGGTAGTAGGGATAAAAATTTACCAAAAATGCTGAAGTTGCTGTGAGAAAATGGGAGTACATACTTGGCCAAAGGTGTTGATTTTTTTAGTATATTTATGTAAACATCATTCAAGTGAAATAAGAGCCTTTTAAAAATAATATTTTTGTTTTGTATTATAAATTAGTGATTAACCTTAGACTGTTAGACATTATTGCCATTCTTAATGCATAACTTTTGTATTCTTTGGGACAGTTGAAGGTTGCTATGTTATATAATCAAAGATATGCAGTCTAACAGGTTATCCTCTTGAATAAACTTTTACTTTTAAACTAATTCGTACTTTAATCCACTATGTAAAGAAATTATTTGAAAAATAAACTACTGAAAACTAGATTTACTCATTTTGGGGAGAGGATATGGAGAATAAGGTGGAGGAAACTTAAGATAATTAGACATAGGTGAACTAATATTGGTCTAAGTAATTAATATAACTTCATTTGTCATTTGTTTCTCTGATATATTTTCTATCTGGTTTTAATTAATTTTTCCTTTGAAATATGTCATGTAGATTAAAAGGGATGGAATTACAAAGCTTGTTGTGCTTCCACTTTATCCACAATTTTCAATTTCAACCAGTGGTTCAAGTCTCCGTCTCTTGGAGAGTATATTCAGGTGATTACTGTAAATTGTAAAAATGTACTGTTATCACATCATTATACTCCAACATATTATCTAACATTCAGTTTTGTTATGGATTCTGTATTGGTTGTTCAGAGAGGATGAGTATCTAGTCAACATGCAGCACACAGTAATTCCTTCATGGTACCAACGTGAAGGATATATTAAGGCCATGGCAAATTTAATTGAAAAAGAGCTGAAGGGTTTTGACTTCCCTAAGAAGGTATAGCATCATTTTATGTTTAAGTGACTTAAACAAGATTGTGGCTCCTAGACATTTTTATCTTGTCATTGTCATTCTTCTTTGAATGCTAATAGCATAATTTATTTAGTCAACATATCAATTATTTCTAGTTAGCATAGTGAATGATGATGATTTGAGAGTGACTTATTCTACTTTGTGAAAGGGCATTATGTTTTTTTCCTTTTTTATCAACATTTTTCTGCCAATAACTTCTGTTATTCTTTATATTTTGTTTTGCGTTGCTGATGAAGTTTTTCCTGTACTTGAGTTCACCTTGAGCTTGAGCTAGAGCTAGGGACACTTTATTGCGAACACTTGTTACTGACAGTAATTGACGGATGTTGCAGGTCATGATATTCTTTAGTGCACATGGGGTGCCTCTTGCTTATGTAGAAGAGGCTGGAGATCCGTACAAAGCAGAGATGGAGGAATGTGTTGATTTAATCATGGAAGAGCTTGAAAAGAGAAAGATAACTAATGCATACACCCTTGCTTATCAGGTCACTACTTTTTTTTTTTATTCATTATCCTGGTCTTCGGTTTCCAAATTATTGACGCATGATATTGATTTATGCTTAAAGGGAAAAATGAAAAAACAAAAGTACTAGGGCTTATCCAAGTATATGGAATAAGGTACACTGAAAGGGGAACCCTGACATCTATGATCTATCCAAAAATGAACATTCCTATCAAGGATGCCAGTTTTTCAGCACAAGAAAGTAAAATATCTAGACTCTAAATTGAGATTTCTGTTTACGTTTAAGTATAAAGCTGTTGGTACAGTCCTCACCAAAATTGTGATTGGGATTTCTCTTAATGAGCGATCAACTAGGCAACAATATTCTGAACAGTTCATCTGATTCACTTGTCATTGCAAAAAGAAAGGTCACTGCAAAATATATATACTTCTTTGATAAATGATCTTGGGGGAATTCGGTGTAGACTACAAAACAGCATTCTTTCTAAAGAGTGAAAACTAGATTACTCATCTAAGTCAATAGGCGGAGCAGATTGCTTATCTCACACAATAAATCTGTACCAATCTCTTTCACTGCAAAACCTGGCTACTGGTTTTTTGAATTTCTAACAATTGGCTATAATTGTTGTTACAGAGTAGAGTTGGACCTGTGGAATGGTTAAAACCCTATACAGATGAGACAATAGTTGAACTTGGGAAAAAGGGAGTAAAAAGTCTGCTGGCTGTACCAATTAGGTGACACCAGCCTTCATTATTTTTACTGTTTTTATTTTATTACTATGTATATAGTTGCTGTCTTCTGTCTTTTTCTTTGTCCTTCTTTCTCATACCTGCACAAGAATAAGTGATCCTAGTATTTTGTTAAAATCTGCTTGATTCACAGCTTTGTAAGCGAGCATATTGAAACTCTAGAAGAAATTGATGTTGAATACAAAGAAATGGCTCTAAACTCTGGTATAGAAAAATGGGGTCGTGTTCCTGCTCTAGGAACTGAACCCACCTTCATTTCAGATTTGGCAGATGCGGTAATTGAGAGTCTCCCATATGTTGGTGCAATGGCAGTTTCAAACCTTGAAGCTCGACAGGTATCATTATCATTTTTGTATTGTAGCAAGAAATATTTTATTCAATGTTCTCTATTGAGTTGTCATAGAAAGACAAACCTAGACAATTTCCATTTCAGAAAACTGTTTATATTATTTGAGCCTTATAGGTTTATTTGATACTGTATTTCGTAGTTCCATACTTGTATCATGTGATTTAATAGAAAGTTTTGGCTCTTTGGCAGTCTTTGGTTCCCCTGGGAAGTGTAGAAGAGTTATTGGCTGTATATGACTCGCAACGTAGGGAGTTGCCACCTCCAGTTATTGTGTGGGAATGGGGATGGACCAAAAGTGCTGAAACTTGGAATGGAAGAGCAGCTATGCTTGCTGTGCTTCTTCTGTTGTTTTTAGAAGTCACCACTGGTGAGGGATTTCTGCACCAGTGGGGAATATTGCCCTTGTTTAGGTAAGTGAGTCCTCACTTACCCTCCATGGCAGTGAAATTTAGTTTTGCTTGTATATGTATACCATTAGCATCACATTTCCCCTTATAATCAACCCAAGGCTTGCTCTCTGGAGTTCTCAAATTTAGTTTAGACACATCATTTGGAGATGGAAACAAGAGAAAAATAATGTATAGTGATTTGGTTTATATAGTCATAGTAACTTCCACACAACATGGACATGGAATTTCAGCTAGTATGCCAGGAGTCTTTTTACAATTTTCACCCATCCAAATTATACACTTCTATATCAGTTTGTCTAATATTATGTGATATTCATTTTGGAATTTTATCTATAAAAATGATTTTACTTTATCTATTCAAATAATAATAATTCTTTTTTAACTCACTTTTAAATTATCATAACAATTACAAATTATTTTTCTTAAAATTATTTCTTTCAAAATCGATTTTACCAAATTTTAAAACAAATAGACTCAGAAGATTTTGACATTGGCTGGATTCAGAAATCGGAAATATATTTGTATTTATTCCATATATTATACTATATAACTTTTTTCTTTAAATAACACGAAAAAGGTATTTTGAAAAAAATACAGTTTAGTTACTGATAATTTAAAAATAATATGCTTCCACTCATTAACTACGAATAATCTGCATGAATACCCGGCTTGCAAGCATTTACTGCGTAAATTGATACACGTAATATAAAATTATTTATATGTTTTCACTCTTTATTTAATAACTAAACTTTTATTATAATTGATTCTTGATATATTGATAAATTTCTTTAAATTTTAAAATAAATGCTTTTTTAAAAAAAGGAGATAAAGTTTACTTCTTAAAAAAAGAAAAATACCTATTTTATTAAAAATGTTTTTTTAAGAAATAAACATTTACAAACGAGCAAATATAAGAACTTTAGTAAACAAATAGTTTAGACTCTAGAGTTATGCGCCACCATATTAAAAGAATACGTTCTAAAGGCTATTTTTTTCTAATAAAAAGTTAAGGTTTAATATAAAAGACGTGAGTTTATATCTCATCTATACTTTATAAGTCTTGTAAAGATATATTTACTTTTTTTTCACTTTATTTTCTTTTTTTATTATATTACTTATTATATTATTATTTTATCTTTTCTTTTTTTGTCCTATCACTCTTTTATTTATGTGTCTTCTTCTTCACTTGTAATTGTAATTTTTTAATTAGGTGCTTTTTTAAATGATAATCATACCGCTATATAAATAATTATTTGTCATTGGTTATATTATAAAATTAAATTTACAATTACAATTATGTGTCTAAGGACAAACTCTCCCACTTAGACCATGCAATGAGATTTATGTGTTCGACCCCAAAAACTACACAAGGACAAAAGTATGAAACTTGGAAGAGTGGAAAAGTAAAGGAAAAGGTTAAAGATACATCCCATTGTGGAGGTGGATTCGTCTAGATGAAGAAAAAAGATAGAAAAAAAATATAATATGTGATGTTATAAAAAAAGAGAAAAAAAAGAAAAAAAAATGAGATAAAAAGAATTTATAAAAGAATGAATACATGAATTATATCATTGTAAAGTAAAAATCATTTATAAAAAGATATAAAAATATTTTTTTTTCTTAATCAATTCTTTCAAAATCAAAATAAAAAATGAGTTATCTAAAAAAAACACTTTCATACAAATCAACGAATAATTACGAATTAAAACATAATTACCTAATAATAATAAAATCAATAATAATTTTTATTTTTAACTCTTACTCATATTTATAAATATTCATAACAAATATGAGATTATATATTTTATATGTGAATTTAATATTATTATTGATCTAATTATTATTATGATTATTAAAAATTAAAAATTAATAATTAAATAATTATTTTATTTAATTATTAACTCGTCATTATCTTTTTAGTTTAATTTCTGTTTGGTATATGAAGACAAATAGTTGCTATCAGTATATATCTACTGGTACACCTTTTGGCAACAACAACTCCAAGTTGGGTTCTGTGTTCACACCTTCACAACCCACAAGAACCTCTGCATGCTCCTCTCCAACCCAAACGCAATCTCCCTTAACTGAGCCTCCCACAACAACACAACACTTTAACGTGGCTCGGTATCCAACCATGCAATTGCAAGGCAACGTTAGGCATCGTTAGGTGACGTCCTCACGTCATCTTTGTTGCTAGTAATTAGTGGCCCAATGCAAAAATCGGGTGGACAATCGTCATGGTCCCAGTCAATCTTCACATGCTTCATAACTGAGTTTTCCATGTGGAAATTGCTCGGGGTCTGGGACGAAGGCACCATGCGTGATAGCTGCAATGGCACTATGATCCCCTTGGATTTCAACATGCTTCCAGCAACACTTTTAAGAAAGTAGTTGTACGATGGAGTGTCACGGTGAAGCGTTGGTTGAGGCATGTTGATAATTGTTTTGTTAAGGTCGTGGAAGCTCTTTGGGATGGTGTCGTGGATGGTGGGGAAATGGAGGAAGAAGGAAAGAACAGAAGCACATGAGCTGTTCAAGTTCTCATGTGTGGCTGAGATTACTAGAGCCAGGATTGTGGAGGTGAGACATGGTTTGAAGGGTGTGAAGGACATGGAGAGTGTTTTTTTGGCTGGAGTGGAGAGGTGTGGCTTCATTGGAAGGACGGAGGCAGATGAAGGAGAAGGGTTGGGAGTGAGAGGTTGGACTTGGAGATGTATGAAGAAGTGGTGGTTGAGTCATCCAAAGGCACGGATGGCACTAGGATGGTTATGGATACTTCTGGTTGGTGCCTGTGGATGAGCTTCCCTAATTCTACCATAGAAACTAAGTGATGGAACGCTGGGGATGGATACAACACCACGGTTTCTTCCATGTTCTTGCACTGGAGACAGGTGGATACACCACACCATTGACCTAAAAGGACCACATCGTAGAATAATATATGGAATCACTAGTCAACTTTGGCTGCTGGAGGAATCATGCTGATTGATAACAAAAATATTGAACACCAAAATTGGTCCTTATAAAAGGAAAAGCACGCTGACACACCTTAATTCTTGAAAGTGAATTACTTAATTTTTTATATTATAAATAGAATTTAAAAGTATAATTTCTTAGAACTTGTACTCTTGAGACACTATTGTATAACTCCACTAAAAATAAAAAAATAAAAGACAATTCCAATCAAGTTACAGCTGGTGTAAGAAAAATATATGAAGAGCTTGTAAGTTGAGAGAAGAAAACATGTAGTTATAGTTCCCTAGTAACTAGAGAAGAAAATGCATTATCACACTAGGACCTGGACCTTACAAGACCTCGAGTCTCATAGGACATGATCTCAGAAACTCGTTAATTACATGCATTGTTACAAACTGAAACAGGCTTATAACCCCCCTTTCTCACCCCAACACACAAAGAAGGACTAAATCAGAAATCATCAACCTCAATTCCCAACACCAAAGAAGGAAGGAAAGGAAAGTTAAAAAAAAAGGCTCTTATGTTAAGAGATCAATCACTAAAATCAAAGCTTCCACTGTGAGAGCTGCTACCATTGTGACTAAGCAAGGAGAGGCCTCTCAAATGGCCAGCCAAAGTAGCACCATCCTTTTTATTTTCCTGAAAATATTTCTCCCTTTCAATATGCTTAGAAGGCGGTGGTGGAATTGCCGTGTGAGGAGGAATCACAGCAGGTGCAGGATAAGTATTAGCTTCTTGAGACGGCTCCAAAGATAGCGGTCTTATTAACGGACGGTTGAGTCTCTCTTCAAGCAAACCAAAGTGAGGGAACTCAGGTTCTCTTTCTTCATCTTCAGGCCTTGCACAAGCCTTTCCTTTGCGTAATCTGCCAGCCATTAGTATAAAGAGATGAATGCATGTAACCAAAACCCAGTTTTATCCTTCATAAAAAAGTTATTAACTCATATTGACGCTATATTCCTAGGCAGGCTCTGTTTGGCTAAATTCTTTTAACGGAACACTTAGTGGGAGAAGAAAATAAATGAATTAAACTTCTCTCATGAGTTAACATCAACTTATGCATCTTAAATATTTTAGAAGCTGTCATCTAAGTTCTCTAAAAAACTAAGGTGCATAACTTGATTTTAACTCAAAAGAGACGTTTGATTCATTTTACCTCCATATTTCTTCTCTTATAAGTACTTATTAAGAACTTTAAACCAAGTAGGACTCTAGTAATCAAAACTGCTTTCATTTTATTACACTATTTATTTGGTAAAAAAAACAAGGAAATGAATATTCAAGATACAGTTTCATCCTTCATAGAAAGGGAATAAGTTTAGCACGATCAACAATAGGCAAGGTACCTCCGGAATAACTGTTCTGGTTCTTCCTCCTCCTCTGCTTCTTCACACTCCAAGTGATTAGCTATTGTTGTGGGTCTGCCCGAAAGAAGGCTATCATGTCTTGCAAGAACTTTCTGAAGTTGCTCGTTTAATTCAATTGCTCGAGAAACAATCCTTTCATCTCTACAAACAAGAGAAAAAAGCAGTTGAAGATACAAATTAAACATAGAATAAATGCATGCATGTGCAAACGTGTGAATTTTAGGGAATTTTACAAAACAAATTTTGGTAAAAGTATGTCCGGTTTCAAAACAACTAACCACTCAACTAATTAATTATATTCAAATAATGATTAATGAATAGCCATTTATTGATTTCATTTTTTAAATCTAACTTCTGAGTTCTACGAATTATTCCTTTATAAGTTAATATATAAATTTTCTGTTATTTTTATATTAATTGAAAAAGGAAACATGTTCATCTAATATTCTGGTTATCTGTTAGAAAATAACAAGATGCAACATGAAAAAACTAAAAAGTATGCTTTTCTTAGTTCAATAGCAAAAATTCACTGCATATGAATTATTACAATGGATGAAGTATCAAAGCAAAATCTCTGAGGTACCAACAGACTGGAGACAAAGGCATTACAATCCATCCTCTTAAGATTTCAAGTCAAGAAATGAGAAACAGAAATTATATATGCTTTTAGCAGAAAAGAAATTTAAAGCAGCCTTACCGAGAAGCCATCACAAGATGCATTACCCTTTGCTTCTGAAACGAACATTGTTCAACAAGGTCAAGAGTGAATTCATCTCTTGCTTCCTAGAAAAGACAAAATACAGTTTCAGCTAAAGATGGAATGTGATTATTTACATTTTTCATTCGTGCATCTCATGTTTGGTTCATAAAAAAAATTTTAAAAAAAATTAAAGAACACCATAATCATTTGTTAAATCCCTTCCTATTGACAGCATATGCCTCACTATTTTTTAATTTGTTGTACAATCTTGAAGAAGTTCCTATTGTTTCCATACAAGTTCCTATTGTTCCTATTTGTTAAATAGAAGTTCCTATTGTTGTACAATCTTGAGTCTCTCAACCTGAGTCCTTGTCATCAATCTCAAAACCAGAAGAAAAATAATTTTGAGAGGCCTATTACTTTGACTGAAAATTGAAGAAGCATCACAGGTTGTGTCAGTGCAAAGGTAAATCAAGTATGTAAAGAGCAAATCATATTCTAGGAATGAGAAATCTGGTTTCAGGATGACAGGTCCTTGGCTCACCTGAGGATGTTGGGCATCAATAGCATCAAGGACTTCTTTTAAAACTTCTAATGCATTATTAGCCTTTTGAATAATGCTGCCAAACACAATTGCAGAATAAGAGATTTGCTTAGCTGGATAAAAAAGATGACAAACAAATATTTTTAGAATGATATTTCTCCACCAACTCGGTGGACAGGTCTCCAGATCAAGAATCATCGATGTTTCTGAATTTATAAAAAAAAAAGGGGACCTAACAAAAAGTATCTAATGAAAAATACATTGTCAAATGCTATTATATTTGAATAAATCTTCTTATTGTAGTCTCTATCGCTAAAATAATAGTAGTGAATCCTGCTCAATACATGCAGACTATCCAGTTAGAGAAGGATTTCTAAATATCCTGTCCACAAGTATACTAAAGATGAAGATAAGTCACCTAGATTCAGGAACAGTTTGAGACTCTGCCTGCTGATGTCTAGGCGGGGCCTGCTCCCTGTCCGGTAAATTGTCAATCCCATTAAGTTGTGAACGAGGATGATTTGATTGGGTCACTAGATCCCTTTGAGGAAACTGCACCCCAGCACTCTGGAGAAAAGTAGATTGAAGTTTAGCGTTGGCAAATAATAAACTAGTATTTACCAAAAAGAGTTTCCATATGATCATTTGTATCATATATATATACAAGGGGAATAGGAGAGTCATGACTGTCTATAATTCAGGTAGAAAATATGTCAGAAAGAGAAATTTATTAGCAAAAATAGAGACTCTCAAGCCTAACACCCAGCATATTTGCAGACCACTCACACCGGCTCTCTCAAAAGGAAAAATATCATCATTTGCTTAAACAGAACTAACTAGGGATCATTCTTCCCACCTAACACAAACTTCTCATGCAATCATTACATATTTATAACTGCATTCCATAACCTCATAACAGGGACTACCATATGACCTGACCACCATACCCATTAGTATATGCAGTTAGCACCAACTATCCTCTTCAAATATGAACCTAAGAATAGGGTGTGCTATATCAGCTTCTTATTCATGATTCTTCTAGTAAAAACCAAAACCTTATATTTTAAAACCCATAACGCTTAAATTACTTTACTTCTTTCATACTCTGCCATGACAATAGTCCAGCTGCCACTTATTAATCAAATATCTATATCTGAATCATAAGGAAATCTCAGGTTGTACTTCACATATCTCTACCTACCACCAAATCATAATATGCACTATAATACTGTGGAAATTTTCCAGAAGCACCACCAAGGGATGTTTGTGTGGCATCTAGTAGGAGAAATATCCGCTCCCTTACAGGCAAATCTGACTGCATGCAAAGGAGAAAAAAAAACCAAAAAAAAAATTAAAAAATAATTTTGCTAAAGAACAATAGTCAGTATGGAGAAAAACTCACTTTTTTCTTCACAATTTTCACAAAAATAGGAATAATTCCTGTATCAATCACCTGCCGGTGAACATGATCTCCAATATTGTTCATCAACATTTCCAGCAACTAGAAAATCAACAGATGATACACAAGTTATTATTATACCATAGAACAGGAAACGAAGTAATTTAAATATTCAAGAGAAATTCGCATGAAAAATTATTAACAGACAAATTCATGGGTCTTTATACTCACCGCAACTGCATAAAGTTGAATATTAGGGTTCTTGTTACCCAGCCGCTTTTTAATAGCTTTAACAACATCTCTAGCTTGCCTGAATATTCAGGAAAAAAAATTATGATGGTCAACATCAGCAGCATTGCTTGGAGCCTACAATTATTCTGGCACATTTATGATTTCATAATCATGTGACAGGCCAGCCAGGCTCAGGCATCTAGGAGTAGCAGTGAACAAGCACTGTGATCAATGAATAATGAACGATCAATACAAAAGAAACAACAACATCAAGGTTTTCTTGGTCCCGGTCGCAATTACGGTTTTGTCACAATACTTGATATTGTAAAAAATTGCAGCAGTTGATGGGGCTGCAGTTGTGATAACGATGTAGTTGGAAACTCTAAAAGCCTTGATGTTTGCAATTACAGTCAAGGACTGTTTTTTAAAACCTTGAACATCGTATAAGGAAAATAAAGCTTTGTGAGGTACCTTTGATCATGAGCGACTAATTCACAGATTTCAATATTTTTTATCCAATCAGTTTCAGCCAGTTTCTCACTTGTTGCAGCATTGACCAGAGCTGCCATCTTTTTCTACATAAAACCAATAAAATATAAAAAATTATATGATAATTCAGACTAGAAAGCGAACAATGCACAAAGAGTAAATATCAATTAAAATTAAATTAGGTCCACTTTCTAACTAGAAACAAACGAGATCTATCTGTATAGAGACAAAATAAAACCTTAAATAATAATTAATCCAAATTGAATACTAAAGAGAGAATAAGCATTCGTGCCCTCGAATGAATAGCATTATGGAATATAGTATATAAGCTAAAACTTGGGTTTCATAATGCATTTGACTGTTAACTATTATATATAATTTCACTAGGGAAGTGGAAGATAGTTGATCCACAACACACAGAAAAGTTGCTATCACAAGACTCAGAATTTGTCCTATATAAAACATCTTCCGCCACATAACAATAAAAGTGACCTCAGAAAGAGATGAAACTCACATGTTGTGGCAGAAGTAGAAGGGCAGTGCCTAAACTAAATGCCTAGCAAGTAGCAACAAATTCTGAACTGCTCGTATGTCATAAATGACCTGCAACAGCGGAAAAATGTTAAGACGAGTAATTCGGCACTTAACCCAATTCCAATGTCAGCTCAAAGAAATGGAATTTGAGAAAAATGAGAAAAAATTATAATCTTCATGCCCACAACCCTAATGATCAGATCTTAATTAAGACACATCAAAGAAGTAAGTAGAAATTACAAAAAATAAAAAATAAGTGAAACCTTAAAAACCAAACTTGCAGTGCTTACGATTTATGCCGAGATAGAACACACTCAATAAACAAAAAATGAAAACAATAATAGTTAAAAATATATTTTTACCTTGTACAAGGACAAAGATCACGAGGAAGATGCCAAGAATTCACTAATAAACCTCGGAGATCTTCAGCATTACAATTGCAAACCAATACCGAAGATCAATTTAGTTGCTGCTTTTTTCTTTCCTAGAGAGCTTTTCTTTTTGGTTAACTTTAAAGTTGAGAGCTTTTTAGCATATGACGATGAAATAGTTAATTGGGTAAGTAAGTACTAAAGTTAAAGTTGGTGACAAATTGTCAGGTTCTCGCGGAGAGAGATGTGATCATATGAATATGTGTTGTGTGAAAAATTGAAAATGGTCAGAGAAGAAAGAATAAAATCTAAGGTTTGGGTATGGCTTGTGATTGCGTGTTTGTTGTTAAGGTAATTGAACAAACTTCAGCACCGCCATGAGACCGTCCCTGTCCCTACTCTCCCAAAGCTAAACCTTCTTTTCCAAGGAGAA
This sequence comes from Pachyrhizus erosus, assembly GCA_026544285.1. Classification (NCBI taxonomy): domain Eukaryota; kingdom Viridiplantae; phylum Streptophyta; class Magnoliopsida; order Fabales; family Fabaceae; genus Pachyrhizus; species Pachyrhizus erosus. The sequence goes on along the minus strand of JAMLFT010008381.1, from coordinate 1,510 downwards.
GCTGCAATTTGATAACCTCACCTTCCCTTTGTCTACTCGCCTTTGCTTCATCCTTATACCCGTTGACACGTATGATTCAAGTTTATAATTAGAAAAAATCTTGAATTCTTTGATGCTGTCTTTTTTCGTTAAAATTTAATCAGGTATTAACATTAAATTTTAAATAATTTATACATTCTATTTAATTAATTGTATTATATTTTTTATATTAATTATCATTTTATAAAATTAATAAAATTTTAAATGTTCTTTTCATAAAATATCCTTAAAGATTAGTTTCTATTAGATAAAAAAATTAGTAAAAAAATAAAAAAATATATTAAAAAGTTAGATTATATTTATTTTGAAACTTATTATAGTAATTACGTTTTCTAATACCTATGTTAAAATTTTATATATAATGTAAAATGGAAAAACGAAAATAATAATAATAATAATAATAATAATAATAATAATAATAATAATAATAATTTAGTTAAATATATTGACAGTCCTTAATTTATTTTTATTTTTAAATGAAATGATTTATTTTTTAAGTTTTAAAATGGTCAATTTATTTATTTAATTCATAAAAAAATATTTTTTAAAAAAACCTATCACTTTTTATTTTTAACACTTAGACGTTAAATCTACCCCTTTAAGTTCATCTATACAGAAATTAAGGATTTGGACATTCATAAAAAATTACATAAAAAATAAATTTTGTAAACAATAAAAATTAAAAATGTTAATATTATATTTTTTTTGTACTATAAGATTTATTTTTTATGCGATTTTTATTATATTTATAATTTTTTAAATATTAGTTAATACATAGATGAATTTAATAAAATAAGTTTTATATCCTAAATCAATATAAAAAAATTTAAAAATCATGCTCAAAAATAAAAACTTATAAGTTTTTTGAAATCACTAACATGTTAAGGTAAGAAAAAATAGTCTATATATTAAGAGTATAAAGATTTTTTGGTAAAATATATTTTTTATTTTTTAAAAATTTAAAAATTTTGATTTAAATTTTCATTTATTTTTCTCTCTAATTTTAAAGCACATCATTTTTATTATTCTAAGTAGTTTAAGTAGCACTTTATTAAGAGAGAAAAATGATTTAGATCGTATTTAGAAAATAAAAAATAATGTATTTTAAAAATAAAAATTAAATAAATTTTTTAAAAGGATTAAAATTAAACTTTTTAAATTTTAGAATAACAAAAAAATATAATTTATTTAAATTTTTATTATATTATTATCTAATTATAAATTATTATATACTTTAAATTTATGAATCTTGATAATATATAGTAATTATTATAAAAATTATATAAAATATTATTTTTAAGTAGTTGATAAACTCAAAAGATAATTTTGCTCTTGTGTAATAAAATTTCCAAACAACTGTATTCCTCTAATATATAGTCAAGCTATAGTCAAACTTATGTGTACGAAAAATATATATAAAAAAATCAATTCTTTCAATAAAATTTAGTATATTGATAAATTAATATATGAT
>JAMLFT010008380.1:0-12072 GCA_026544285.1 Pachyrhizus erosus | reverse complement strand
TTTTCATGGCTGCAACAGTGCATTTCTCACTTCCTAATGCACTTTGCTTCAAAGGAAAATTTTCTTCCTTCTGTCCAGGTCTCTCTCTTCAACTTGATTTTTTTAGTTTGTCCATTTCTGGGGTTCTATTATTATTGTCATCATTATTATTATTGTTATGATTATGATTATTATTATGGGGGATTAAGGTTTTTTTTTTTTTCTTTTGCGTTGTGTTCCTTTTGTGATTTTTGTTTGTGTTTGTTGTAGATCTGTGGTGGCTTTTGTTTGAAATGTGATGAATTTGTTGGTCGAGGTTAGGGTTTGATTGTGTGAATGGATGGAACAGTTTGTTCTGTTTAAGGTTTGTGTTTGCTGTGTTTTTCTGATTGCCGAGGTTGTTCCCTTTTTCTGCTTGATCAATTGGGTGGCTTGGATTATGTGAAATTGCCAATGTTCAAATTAAGTGTCTCTGAATGTTTGTGTTCATGCATGTGTCAGTTGTTGATCTTGGCTTTTCTACTGACCCTTTTGATTCTTTAGTATGTTTGGTTTGATGTGCGTGTGTTGTTTTTCATGGGAAAGTACACACAACACGACCCTAATGGACGCTGAGTCTAGTTTGTGTGTTATTTGGTGAAGTTATTCTAGTTTGTTTGCTAGTGGTTTGGTTCTGAATTCTGATGATCGTTGGGTACCTTGCCCTTCGCTCACTTTGTTAGATTAATGTGGCTTTCTCCCTGTTTAGCTACTTTTTTCATGGCTGCAACAGTGCATTTCTCACTTCCTAATGCACTTTGCTTCAAAGGAAAATTTTCTTCCTTCTGTCCAATGCCGATTGCCATTGCAAAATCAAACAAACTGTTTCCTCTTGGGTTTAACTTTGGCTATAAACCCTAGGTTATCTGTAATGCTACTTCGGATCAAATACAAGGTATTCCGTGAGCGATCATGGGAGAAGTTAGCTTCTAGAGGTTCGATGCCTTCTTAAAGTGCAAAATAATGGAGAACGTAAGGGATCATGTCTTTTGTAGTTACTTGTATCCAAGAGAAATTGGTCTGCCTAATGTATATATAGACATTCTTTGTGAATGGATAGGAATTCTACCATTATCATATCTCAAAAATGTAGTAGAAGTATCATTTCTTGAGAGATTGGATTTTAGTTGAAGGGTAATCGGATTTTGGTGAGATTGCATATCATTTGCAGTTTTCATTCCTGAGTTTTAGATTCTTTAGATCACTCTTTGAAGCCAGGTAGGTAGGCTGTTTTACGGGGGGGGGTTCAGTCTTTGAGACTGAGTGCGTTTGGATGCATGAGTTCTTTCTTTGGACTTTTTTCATGTGATCTCTTTCATTAATATAAGAAGCTAGATACAAAACATGGCTTGTTTTAGTAGATACAGATTCATGTTAGAAAGCTAATGCTTGAGAAGGGAGCAATTTTTAATGGGGTATTTACTTTTTGTCATTTTGTGCTGCCTTTTTTGACTTTGAAGCCAGTTCAATGACCCATGCCTACAAAGTTCCACCAATGACCTGGTCTTGTTAATAAACTTCATGTTTTTTTTCTGTATTTTCATGGGCTTGTATATTTGTGCCTAGTCAGGATTATCAAAACCAACACAACCCCAAATCAAATTTTCATTTTTAATAAGTGCATAAATTCACACTGTCATTTCTTTTTATCAGTTCGTATTGAGCTCTGTTACATGTATAAAAGGCTTCATTTTTTGTCAATTCTCCTAATGTGTTCTTTGTCTTCCTGTAATTTCACTTTGACAAATTTATTGTGGTTCCTCTTGCTCATATTCTGATGGACAGAGGACAACATAATATAGCTGTGTTACATGGTTAAATCTTTTAGTGAAAAAGGTTAATGATGTACATTAGCTGGGCACACTGCAATCATAGAAAGGAGTTGTGTGAGCCACTCCGGCCTTGAACAATTAAATCTGTTTTTTACCTTATTTTTTCCTTAATTTTCTGTTTCTTAATATTCATAAAAAAAATAGTTGTGTTTTTTAAAATTGTAGTTTTGAAAACCTTTGGTATATCTAAACTATTAATCAGGATTTGCAATGATTTCCGTACTCAATTTTTATACCATTGATTCTTTCTTTTTAAATGATATAAACTTCTATAATATAATATTTGTGAACTTTACAAGAGATTTGTTGTTCTGTTCATTTGGAAGTGGAAATTTCATTTTATTATCATGGTGTATTTCTACTTATTATCACTTTGTAGAATTTAGTTCCTGCCTTCCTGATTGATTCTAATGATTTTTTCCCACTCACAGGGCAGCCAGTCATTGCTTTTACTAGCATGGCATCAAGCAATCTATTCTTTGATGATATACGGAGCAAAGCTGATGTTGATCCTCCTCAAAATGAAGAGTCAACAGATGTTGGTGAATTAGTAAATGATCCTGCACAAACTGCTCTTAAACCTAATGGAACTGTTTCAAGCAGTGTCCGTGAGCTTTTAGAGTGCCCTGTATGCCTGAATGCCATGTACCCTCCAATCCATCAGGTTGTTTATGGATTCATGGCTCGTTATTGATTTTTTGGGTTCTTGAGAAAGAATGCAATTGTAACTTAAAAATACCGGGGGTGTTCAAAGTGCAATTGACTGGTACTGGGTTGATGGCATGATGTAGCTGCTTATTAACAAGATTGAACAAAAGTAAACGGGGAACATTCTAATAGTAAGTTCAACTAGAATAATGGTTTATGTAACATGCCATAAGCAAAAAACTGTGAGGATGTTGATTTCCTCGTTCAAAAGTAATTCTCTCAAATCACCTAGCTGATCCATTCTGAGAATCATGAATGTTTTTTCTAGCAGGAAGTCAGTCAAGTTTTCTATATGTAACTCCTTGGATTTATATAATTATTGCTGGATACTATTTTGAAATTTAGTTAACTTGTGTTACTCTGCCACTATTGCAGTGTTCAAATGGTCACACTATATGCTCAGGTTGCAAACCCAGGGTCCATAACCGATGCCCTACTTGTAGGCATGAGCTTGGCAATATCAGATGCCTGGCACTGGAGAAAGTGGCTGCATCTTTGGAACTTCCCTGTAAATATCAAGGTTTTGGGTGCATTGGTATATATCCATATTACAGCAAGCTAAAACATGAATCGCAATGCACATTTAGACCTTACAACTGTCCGTATGCTGGTTCAGAATGCTCTATTATGGGTGATATACCCTACCTGGTGACTCATCTGAAAGACGACCATAAAGTGGACATGCACCATGGTAGCACTTTTAACCATCGCTACGTCAAATCAAATCCACAAGAAGTGGAAAATGCCACGTGGATGTTGACGGTATTGTTGTCTAAACTTTGTTCTACATGCCTTCTATTGACTCAGTAAATTTACTAGACTGTTAGTACATGTCAATTGTGTACTTTTGGGGCTTGTTTTTGGATATACATGTGTCAGTCTTCATCAGTTAATGAGTATATAAAATTTAAGCTAACCTTGTAACTTATTTGTTTAATCAAGAAAAATCCAATTTTGCCAATGCTGGAACATCTTGGACACAGTTTTTTTTTTTTAAAAGGTTGTATTCTCAAGGAACTGTTAATTTACAACATTGCCTCTTTGGCTTCCTAGGTGTCTGTACAAGAGCCTTATATGCATTTGTTTTTAATTTCTAGACAGAAGTTAGGTTTGAGCTGATTTATACACTTCACATTGGTTTGTAGGTCTTCAGCTGCTTTGGTCAGTATTTTTGTCTACATTTTGAAGCTTTTCAGCTAGGAATGGCCCCTGTCTACATTGCCTTTTTGCGGTTTATGGGCGATGATAATGAGGCAAAGAATTATAGCTACAGTTTAGAGGTAGGTGGAAATGGGAGGAAGATGATTTGGCAAGGGGTGCCTAGAAGCATCAGGGACAGCCACCGCAAGGTTCGTGACAGTTTTGATGGTCTCATCATTCAGAGGAATATGGCCCTCTTCTTTTCTGGCGGTGACAGGAAGGAATTGAAACTAAGGGTTACTGGTAGGATTTGGAAAGAACAGTGAATGGAGAGATGGATGTCCTTCAACCAGCAATTATATATTTAGGCTGATAGTTTGTAGTGCATCTTCTTTCTTTTAGTGATATGTACCTTCTGATCATGTAATTGTGTTTTGTAATGTAGGAGGCAAACACTCTTTGCTTATCCTTACTATAACAGGAAGTTGTACCTCTTGTCATTATGATAATTGCGGAATAGAGATGTAGAACCTTAACGTGTCCCATATATATCCTTTTTGTTCTATGAATGTCAATGATTGAGAGCACTTGAGAAAGTGTTGCAGGCAAACTACCTACGATTAAGAACATGAAAATTGCACTGTGTAGATTTGTTTTCCCACACTGCACAGGAAAATTAAACAAGTGATTAGAAACATGTATTTGTAATATCCTTTTGTATTTGTCAATTTGCTGCATGTCTTGTGAATCTGTTTTGAAAATTTGGAAACGCTACATATGTTATAATCTAAGAGTGTGTGTAATGTGCAAGTGAATTATTTAAATTAGTGTTGATTAAAAAGCTCTCTAGCATTTAATCTCTTTAGTATAATTTAACATTATCTTTTTTTCTTTAGAGATTTTATATCTTTTAGTAAAGTCTTGCGTAAATATATCTTATTACAAGTTTTAGCACATGAATGAACAATATGTTCATAATGTATGAATAAATTCTTGAGACTTGCATAAATTTTCGTTTTAATACTACATTTTTTTAACTCATTTATTAGTATTTCATTTTTCATTAATGTAAACATCCAAAAATAAAATTTTAAATGCACCAATAATAAAATAAATAAATTTGAAATGAATTAAAATATTTATAACTTGTTTAATTTATCTAGTTTTTATAAAAAGGTTTGAAACTTTGCATAAACAAAATTACATGTTTGTTTGAAAGTCTTATTTGTATAATAAGTTCTCTTAAAAAAAAAATATGGTAGAAAATGAAAGATTCTTAAAATTTTTGTTATTAAACTCAAATCGAAAGTTAGTTTAATGTTTTAACCAAAAATTAGATATGTGATTAATTCGGTTAATTTATAAAGTCATATTTATACTTAAGTTATGTTGACATCAACAACTCATACGTAAATAAAAGAAAAGTGGTAACTTAGATTACTTTTCTTTTATTCAAAATGATGCTCTAACATTAAGTTGCACACACATTATGAAATGATGCTTTGACACACAACTACACACATGCATCATAGATCACATTTGTATGAAATTGCCCCTACATGTGGCATCGCAAAACTTAGGTACGCTAAAAGTAGTATGACTACTGACCGATGCGATACTTGTTATAATACATGCAAAGTTTAACTTATATCTAAAATATTTTGTATAAAGTTTAACACATTTAATAAATATTAGTTTATGATTCAATTAATAACTCATTAATTTAATCAATAACTCATCTAGTGACGTAGTAGCTTTATTGAGTTAATTGATTAATTCAATTTTGATAACATTATTTAGATTATGCATATTTACCAAAACTCTTTTCAACAAATTATGTAATTCATATATATGCACAAATCAAATTGAACAATGTTAATTAATGTGTTCAAAACAATAATAATGATTGTATTAGATATAGTAGATATCATCATGATTATAAGGTGGAACCACAAACATTAAACAAAAATATGTATGTATCAACCTTGTACTTTTATCATTTTTTCAGTTTTCCAACTAAACTGAATAGCCTTGGTTTTTTTTTAAATAAAATATGTTATTTTCATTGCTAAGATTGCGAAAATAATTTTAAGTGAATATTAAATTATTATTACATATTTTTAAGGAAAATAATATATGTATTGATGATTTAAAACATTTTTACACAATCATCTAATAAAAAAACTATCATACATGTTAAGTTTGTTGACTATCGTGATAATTACCTTAAAAACACACCAAATATGATGATTAATTGATTAGTGATTTAAAAAGTTTTTACACTTTATTTTTTAATAGGCTTTTTTTTATTAGGTACAAATGGTTTAATAATAGACTTTATATTAAAACAAACCAAATATGGTTTCAAAGAATTACAAAGTTCAAAGTTGAGGAGCATACAATTGTTATAAAATTACTTATGTGACTTAAAATAAGTAATGAAAGAAATTGACATAAAAGTTCTGACACCTTTACTCCAAAAACATTAAACAAATAACATTGTAGAAAAAGAAAAATTACGATTTTTTAAAATATATTTTTTTAAATATAGAATATCACATTCACGTTAATATATAAACTTAAAACTCATAAATACTTTAAATAAATAAATAAAAATGTTTGGCACTCCAAATGCTTTACAATCTTTAATAAACCATAAATAATATTTGGCTCTTCATTCAAAAATAAAACTTTGGCTCTCAAATGTCATACAACTCTTTAACAAAGCTATCCGCAAAGCTTTAAATATCTAAAACAATAGAAAAAGGTCTAAAATTTAAAAGGCATAAAACATTCCAGCTTCGATGTTACATCTATTAGAGCGTGGCACATTATAATTAAAACCAGAACCAATGTGGATGGTATGCATTAGTTTGGTCCCATATAAGAAAAATAAGATGTAAAAAATTAATGTGAAATGCATTATTCAGCTTATTACATGCTAAGGAAAATCATAAAATGAAGCACTTCAGATAAAGATCCGGACAGCAAATATTTTCTAGCCCAAAAGGAAGGGAAACAAGAAGAAAGAAAAAAAAAAAAAAAAAAAAACTCCAGTGCTGCATACATATTTAGATGTAATTTATATACTAAGGTGAAATGAAATACATCCCGAAAACAAATATGCCTCTTCGTAAGTATGCACATGGCCTCATCCAATTGGTCTGAGAAAACAGGCTTCAGCTGCACTTAGCCAAATATGCATTCCATCCTTGAAGACGGTATTCACGAGCTGCCTGAGCTGGATTTGTTGCCTTAATGATGCCACGACCTACTATGATAATGTCACTACCCCTATCATAGACAACCTGGAAAAACCATTTGGTGAATTGTCAGGAACCAATAAGCTCAAATAAAAGAGTAGGCAAACGTGCAAAACAACACAAAAGAGCATGAGTATGGATTGGATCCTCTAAAGTGGTTAAAAAGCTTGACATGGTCAAATGTCATGATCTCACCATTTAGTCTTTTAAACTTCAACTTTATAATAAAAACATTATACTAAAAAAAATTATTGAAGGACTAAGATCTTATGCAGTAGTAAAGCACTGCAGAGGATCCATACCCAAGGAGCAGAAAGGAGTAAAAGGAAATATTGTATAAAGACATTTTTAACACATGAAGGGGTGGGTGGATGTTGTAAAAAAGCTAGAGAAATAAATTAGCTTGCCAAGGGAAGCAAACCAATAATTCATTTTGTATCATTTCATTTCTATTCAATTTTAGTGGAAATATTTAGGTATAAACCCCAAAATATTCACAAATTTATGTCCACTATAATTAAGAATACACATAGAATCTGATGATGCCAAGCTATCAAGACAATATAGTAACCACTCTTGTTAATTAAATTCTCTTTATTTCCAACTCAATACTTCTTATGAAGGAGGTATAATCGTATATCTGCTTGCAAGAGTAACAGACTATTCACCCTCTCTCTCCTGTTCCCTTTACATTTTTTTTCTCTACAAAATTCTTCTAAATCTAAGAAAGAATGAAAGATCAACTATGTTGAAAGTAAAGTATTTTATGCATCTTAGATATGAAACTGTTCATAAGCATTAACCATATAAAGCTTTTGGTGGACCTGTGATTGACACATACTATCAAAGACTCTTTGACCAAGTGGTCAAGAGTTTGATCCTTGCCCCTGCCAAAGGGCTTTTGCATGAAAGGGGGTGTTAGATATAAAACCATTTGCAATCCTTCAAATATCAACTTAAAACTTGAGTTACTAATTGAGAATGCATAGACTTACAGAATATGGTGTGTTATATTGCTGCCCCAAAGCATCACCACCAGTCACCATTTGAACTCCAGGAGTTGCATGAATGAAAGAGGAATTTATGGGTGCCCCAGACCATGATGCTGGATTGACTGAGATGAAGCCAATGACAAAGTCAGAATGATCCCCAGCAATTTTCACTGCAGCAGCAGTGTAATCTCCCTTAGCAAGGTTACCAGCTGAACTCATTTCAGCAAGCAGCAATAGACCCTTTCCACAAGGCAAACCCTAAATATGATTCATGAGACGAGTTAGGCTAGCATTTTCTGGCTGGCTACAGTCAAGATAACGTTATGACTAGAGCATAGACCTTCAACTTCAGTCCTTCCACAATTCCAGGACCAGATATAATGTGAGCATTTACTATATCAGCCCATTCCAATATATGAAAGATTCCTCTGCAGATATCAGAGCATAAAGATGTCATATTAAAAGCAGAAACAGAAGAAATAGTACTGAAAATGAATCCAAAATAGGTAAGTAAATCTCACCCTTCATACTGCATGGCCACTGTATTACCAATATCAGCAAATTTACGATCCTCAAAGATTAAGAAGTTATGTTTTGATGCAATCTTCAACAGAAAAAAGCATAAATTAGAATCAACTAAACCAGAAATGTACAAGATTCCTTAGAACTCGGTAAACATTTTGTTCATAATCATATAAAACTCTTATAATAGGTTAAGGTCATGACATCAGATTCTATATTAAATAAATATTAGTAAATCTACACCATTCTATAAATGTTAACAATATCAGGAAGCAAAAAAAAAAAAGTTTTGCTATACTGAAAAATAAAAACAGGCTGCTTTTAGCACTATACCAAGCGAAGCTTAGAACCGAAATCAGGAGTAAAATCTGGAAAAATATCCACGTGAGTTTTCAGCAAGCATATCTCAGGGCCAACCTGACATGAAAGATCAAGCAAATTAGTTTAAATAATTTATTTGTCAATCTCACTTATGATAACAATTCAGAGAACAGTACTCTTACAGTTTGCAACCCATTATTTAAATTAAGAACCCTCTCCAACCCAGTACTCTTACAGTTTGCCATGGACTAGCTAAAAACATTCCCATCTGTATAAATACTAAGTTGTTACCTTGTCAGCAATTTCAAGCAATTCAGCTGCAGTTCCAACATCTGCAGCCAAACACAGATTACTCTCCTTCTCAGCCATTATCTCAAACAACCTCTTTCCTGTTGGATTCTTGGACAATTTAGCCCTCTCCAAAAATGACAAGGCCTTCACCTTAGCTGTAGTTGCCAAAGCAGCGACCTTCTGATTCTCTTCTAAGAATCTCATAACAACCCCTAGCATTTGCTTATCAAGCTTTCCTTTTTCCCTCAAAATTTTCACCATTTCAGTCAATTTAAGAATTGCATGCAGCTTGATTCCATTACTCTCCAAATTCTCTCTCCCACCTTGCTCTCTATCGATCAAAACCACAGCATCACTAACCTTCAACCCTGCGGCACGCAGTGGTTCAGCAGTTTCCAAAACTGATGTGCCACTAGTAACTAGATCCTCGATTATCAAGCAACTTTGGCCGTGCTTGAAATCACCTTCAATGGCTTTAGAAGTGCCGTAATCTTTGATTTCCTTGCGCCGCATGACCATGGGGATGTTCTGAGTAACAGAGACACAAGTGGCAATGGGCAGAGCAGTGTAAGGGACACCACAGACAAGGTCAAATGAAGTGGAAGTGACAGAGGAAATAAGGGTTTGAGAAATATTTCGGAGGACGGAAGGATAAGATATAACAAGGCGGAGGTCTACGTAGATTGGCGAGGAGATGCCAGATTTGAGCTTGAAATTGCCAAATTTGACAGCTGAGATTTCATGGAGTTGAAGAACCAGAGACTCCATTAATGTGCCTTTCTCAGTGTGCTTCAAGGCTTATTTTAGACTTGAGAGATAACCTGTGCAATTCAGTAAGCAACATCTTCAATTAAAAATTTAAAGACATAATTACATTTTCTGAAACATTTAGCTCAATCACTAGCATAGATTTAATCATAATATTCCTCACAGCTCACATCATAGATTATATCACAGAAGCGGACAATTCTCACAGCATATACAAAACAGTATAATAAAAGAGGTCAATTGCTTAAAAAAAATGGTGATGAACACAAGGAATTTGGATGAGACTTTCACAACTAGTGCATGACAACCTTACACTAATGGTGACAAATCTGCATCCATGTGTCATGCACCTACTCACACAGAATCTAACCCACCTGGTGGTTACAAAGTTGATATGCAGTTATTGAGGGGTAGAACTTATATGAACCATATACATCGAGTGTACTTTTGGAGCTGCTGCAAATATAGAACCTGTATACGAGATCATATGAATCAGAACTCACTTTCACTCATCCATTTTGTGAAGGAAACCATAAAGCACACTCCTAGTTACTAAACAAAGCTTCCAAACAATATATCAATGAAAGAGGGGACAGAACAAACACCATCCCAGTTATCCTTCACCATATCACACCCCCGAAATCCAGTCCTACGCATCTTACAACAAGCACACCAAATAAAACCAAGATTTGATAATTGTAACCAACCTTTAAAATATACACTTGAAAAACAAAACCACGAGAAAGTAAGTAAAAACAAACAATTGAATAAGCATTTCAAACAAATTTAAAAGAAAAAAATCCCCAAATGATTCAGATGTAATAATTTCTTTTTGTTCCCCAAGAGTTTCCTTCTTCGGAGCACGGTGAGACACTAAATGAGAGTATCTTTTTCAGCAGATATTTGAACCTTGATTCGTTCTGTTAGGCCAAACTCCCATTGTTTTCAGATGAAATCGTAGGCAAGCTTAATTCCACGAATTTTAAATCCCACCCCCAAAAAAAAACCTTAATTTAACCTTCTACACTGTTTTAGCAACAAAATGAATTCAATCAGCTAAAATGCAGCAACCCAGACTGCATATAACAAAATTTCCATGCAGAATCAACCAATAACATACTAAAAGTTCAATGCGCTTATCAACAATACTGATTCAACCAAAACAGAGTCAAATACAGCAACCCAGAGAACCTATGATGTAAATTGAAACATTGAAACGAATCCTTCAAAAGATTAAGCTCACTGGAAGAGAAGAGAGAGTGGTGTGTATAGTTCTTAGGGAGAGAAAATGAAGTGTGTGGTATAACATTGGCTTTGGTTTGCACCTTCATTGGGTGAGTGTTGTTGATGGAAAATTTGCATAAATCAGAATACGAAAGTGAAACATGATTTTGATAGGCTTTAATGCAATCTTCGTCCGTTCATTGATTATGACGATGTGTTAGGATTTGTTGGCCACAATTTAGATCTTTTGCTACGAAGCAAAACAAATTTAAAGTGAAAGAAAGTGTTCAGTTGAAGTATTAAAAGAAAAGAAAGCGTAATGAAGACAGTGAAAGAGTACTTTTCAACATAATCCTAATTTGGGAACTATTTGTAATATTTTTTTTTTTTACATCATCATATCTAGTGGAGAGTAAACAGCCACTTAAAAGATTTTTAAAATAAAAACCCAGCTATTTAAAAAAACAATCTTCAAAAGTATAAATAGCCAATTACGTTAATTAAAAAATTGTATAATTTAAGTATTCATATTTTTCTATACATATGTAAATGTTTAACGATATTTAGTTTATTATGTCTTGACTCTTTTAATTACATGTATATAATTTTAATATCAATAGTTCAATAAACTGTAACTAGATATTAATAAATAAATAAATAAATATATATATATATATATATATGTATATTATTTTTAAAAATTAAATAGGTTTATAATATTTATTTGCTATATCATCATATATTTTTACTATCAATTTACTGATTTAACTAAAATTTTTATCTCTTTCAATCCTTCAGTTCAATATCTTTCATTTTAACTTAAATTTAAATATTTTAAAAAAATTATCAATAATTAAAAATAACACTATATCATAATATAAATTATTTATCATAAATCTAAAATATATAATTTATATATTATGTATTACAATGTAAGGACTTAAAATTACACATAATAAGTTATAATTAAGAATATTTATGCCTTACAAATTT